>JAMLFT010001343.1:0-31469 GCA_026544285.1 Pachyrhizus erosus
TTAATTTTTATTATTATTATTATTATTATTATTATTATTATTATTATTATTATTATTATAAATTTATCTATTAATTTTTATTCCTGATACGTATGAATTATTTTAAATATAACTAAATATTTATAAAATTCTTATTTTTAATTAAGCTTGATTAAATTATTATGATTTTATAATATGACATTATTTATTTAATATTAAATGATTGTATAATTTTGATACCTCTTTTAAATTATATACAATATAATTTTCATTTAAATTATCAAAAGAAGTGGTTGGTTTACAGACCTTAGGATATTGGGATGGAGTTTTGAATTTCAGTTCTAACACTATGTAAATTTGCTTCCATTTTTTTTACCACATCAATATCAATCAAAAGTACAATTAAGTTTTTTTTTATATATTTATATTTGCATAACATCCTCTTATTCAATGAGTTTATATGCAAGAAGAATAGTAAGAAATATAATTTTTTTTCTCAGTAGTTATTATATATAAGGATCGTTGTATAGTTTTTGTAATGTGCTTTTGTTGCACAACAATTCAAAGTGATTAGATCATGTATGTGTTAGCTGTTAACTATTTAGCTATATGGTTAAGTACAATTTTACAATGAATATAAGTGATTATGTGATTAATAAAAATTATCTTTTTCCTCTCATTTATCTCTAACAAATTGGTATCTAGTGTTTCTTGCTATCTAATACCTTTGTGTGAGAAAGTGATCTAGAGAGTATCTTCTTCCTTATTGTTGGGTCAAACAACAATCTTCCTACAAATGTGTCAATTCTTGATTACTGGAATTGGAATTGGTGGTGTGTGCAAATGAGGGTGTTGTTGAAGTTCTAAGGTGTGTTGGACATAGCAATGTCTAGTGATCAAGCAATGAGTGAAAGATCTTGAAATACAAAGTGAAGAACATACATAGAGAATAAGAAGGACTACAAGGCTTTGTTCTTATTGCACTAGAGTGTGGACACAACCAACTTTAACAAGATTGTTGCTAAAACCACTACAAAAGAAGCATGGGAAATCTTGGAGAAGTGTCAAGCGAGTTTGCAAATGTGAAGAAGGTGAAGATTCAGACTATGAGAATGTAGTACTAGTTGTCGTAGATGGCAAAAAATCAAAAGATAGTAGATTATTTCATAAGAGTGACCAACCCCACTAATTCTATGAAGAGCTACGGTGAGAATATTTTAGAGGTGAATGTTATAAAGAAAATGAATGTTCTCATGGGATTCAATCATATTGTAGTGACTATTGAGGAGTCTAAGGATCTTAAGTCCTTGAAGGTAAATGAGCTCCAAGGATCTTTGGAGGCACATGAACTTAGAATGATTGAGAGAAGTTTAGATAGATCAACTTATCAAGGACTTATGGCTCAAATCTCAAGAAAATGTGGTGGTGATAAAAGAAAGGGCAAGAAAGGAAAAGGAAAGTAGAGAAATTCAAGCAACAATTTTGGTAGTGGTAATTTTTGTGGTCAAGATTAGTGCAATGTTGATCAAGATCATCAAGGAAGTACATCAAATAGGAGTGGATAAAATAAAAATAAAGGTGGAAGAAAGAAGTTTAGTAAGAAGAAAGTGCAGTGTTTTAATTATAACAAGTTTGGGCACTTTGTAAATGAGTGTTACAACAACAATAATCAACAAAGAAAAGTTGATAATAAGGCTCATTGGGCATAAGATGATGATTTAAATAAAGATGTAGTTGTATTTATGGTGACAACAAATTTTGATTTTGGAAATTCTAAAACATGGTATATTGACTCAAGTTGCTCAAATCATATGACTAAACATAGAGAATGGTTTACTAACATTGATGAGATCAAGAAGAGCAAGGTTAGATTCCTTGATAATAGGACAATGTTAGTTGAAGGCGTAGGAAATGTGATGATTAAAAGGTAAGGTGGGAAATATGTAGTGATTTTCGATGTTCTATATGTGCCAAACGTGAAAAGAAATTTGTTGAGTATGGGACAACTCCTAAAGAAGGCTTTATTATGCATATATAGTATGATCGTCTAGAGGTGCTTAACTCCAATTAGAGGAATATCTTAAGGGTTCCCTTAACACAAAAGAGGACCTTTCAGGTTCAAATTAATGTTGTTGGAAGTCAGTATTTCTATGTAGAATGTGGTTAATGATCCATGGCTTTTGCACTTGAGATTCAATCACTTGAATTTTAAGAGACTAAGTGTTAGACTCTACCCAAGAATTTTTGCATCAATCCTCTTCATAAGCTTCAAAGAACAAGCAATGGAAAAAGACTAGAGATGGAATCCATCACTTTCTCCTAAGAGAAAGATAAGGAAAAGGAATTTCGTCACAAGACCCAAATAAGGTCTTAATAAGGAAACAAGGAACCTGTCCTTAGAGTTCTAGAGAAAGTCTCTAAATCTCACAATTAATATTATCATTCATTCAAGTTCTGTCTTACAAGTGGCCTAACTGGGCTTTATATACGCATCCAAGTTCCCTCCACTAGTCCTAGATAAGCAATGTGGAACTTAATTAGCACTATCTAGGCAATGTGGGACCTAAGGAGGATAAACAAGCTCCTAGACTCGCTAAGGTCGTGAGAAATGGCAAATTGGGCTCCAAAGAGAGAAACAAACCCAATCAAGTCCAACAAACCACCAAAGCTCAAGTCCTAAATCCTAATGGGCCTATTACAAGCTCAAAATCAAAATACAATCACATAAGTCTTACTAAATTATTAAAGGCCCAAAATACAAGGCCCAAACAAGAAAGGAACCTATACTAAGTATGTACATGTTGAGTTTGGGCCCAAAGATGGCGCAATGGGCTTGGACTCAAAGAAGTCTAAAAGAAGTACAATCTTCTCTTCAAGCCTTTTCTTCCTTCCAATCTTTCATGTCTTCATCTTCATCAGACAGGCGTGTATCACTAAGCTTGTTAAAGTCTAAAGAGATGGTGATTAGACTCTCTACAATTCAAACTCCAAAGAAGGTATGTAGAAATTGTTTGATTAGTTTCAATATAGGAATTTCTTGTGATCCCTCAAAAGAAGGTTCTACATTGGAAGATCCCTCAAATTTTGGCAAGTTAACCTTAGGATCATTCTCTCTATGATCTAATGGTCTCGGCCTAAGCTCTTCATGCCTCAACTCATCATTTTCTATTCTAGCATGTCTCGGCCTATGTGAGTTAGGTACTCTAGGATGCCTTTCTTCACCCCCTATGTCTTGGTCTATATCTTCTAAGGTCATCATGGTCCATATAATAGTTATCACTAAGGTGTGAAGAAGAGGAAGAGTGTCTCTCATGTCTTCTCATTACATCCTCTACTAATGTTTGCATTCTTTCACTAATGTTTGCACTTTTTCAAGGCTTTTTCTTTGCTGGAAAATTTCTCTTGCCTTTTACCTCACCCTAATTCTCCCTTAGAAAGGTTAAGAAGAAGTTCACAAGCTTTAAATCAAGGTGTTGGACCTTTGTGTAGGTCTCGGCCTCCACCAAATTTCCAAGATTTCAATGAGAAACAAACTCAACCAAGACAAAACAAAGGAGCCAAAGGTAAAACAATCAACAAAAGCTAAAATAAATGAAGCACAACTCAAAGTAGAATAGGATGTAAAACAATTTAGAACAAGATGTGGAGACTCAAAAATCTTAAAATACTACCAAAACAGAATTGGAATTGTTTTTGACAACTCATCGATCACAATCGCATGCACTACAAATCAAGGAAAAGCTACAACAAACTCAAAGCATGCACAACATAGATTGTTATGATTAACCAATACATGCCATACAAAATTTTAGAATTTTTTGATGGACGAATAAGGAACTCACAGCATGTTTATATAGTTTAGAATGCCTAGGAAAATCAATCATATCAGTTTATACAATAGCAAACAATTCAAGTTCCAATAATGTCCCAAAACACCTCAAAATTGTGTAAGTTTCAATGGGTTTCAAGGCTTCTTAACTTGGCACCAACTAAGAATATATTGTTTTAAATTTCGTACAGCTTTATCACTCAAATAGTGTCTTCCAATTCCACAAAATTTTCAGCAATCAAACAATACAAATTGGCCACAAATTGGAACCAAAATCAACAAGCACCTAGTTTTGATGCTTATGTATTCTTTTTTTTTTTTCACTTTTTGTTTTACTTCTTTTTCTTTTCTTTCTTTTTTTTATCCAATATTTTTCTTCACTTCCAGGGGTCTAAAACAGAATTACAATGATTTTTTCACACATAATTTGCTCAAGTTTCAAGGTACAAGTCAATTCCAACACAAACTAATGAAACTAGTGAAGTAAGGCACCAAGAACAACACTAGAATCTCAAATTAAAAGCTATGCAATCAAACTGAATTTGATGATTTTAAGTCTAAGAAAATAAGTTATTTAACTCAAGAAAGAAATTTAAACACACTAGCAAAGGATAAGAACAACTAAGTTAATAAAAAACGCAACTAGTTTTACTCTAGGACTTTTCACAAACACTTTGTAGTGAATCAACGAGCACTTTTATGAAGCTCATAACTTTCAAACCACAATTAATTTTGATATGCCATAAAATTCTCTAGTTATATGAATGTGTTAGCTTCCAAACGATGTTGGTTTGTAGAGAGTTTTCACGAAAATTTTTAACAATTTTTTTGAGAAACTTCAAAACAACTCAAAGAAATTGATGAACTACCAAAGATAACCATAGAACATCAAGAATAACATCTAAGAACACAATTAAAACACAAGAATCAACACAAAACTCAAGAACACATCAAGAACAATTTATCAATCACGTGGTAGGCATAGAAGTTCAATGCAAACAAATTGAGCACGGATTTTAAAGCATAGAATTAAAGATCTAACCGAATTTTGAAGCAAGACAAAGGATTAATGTGGCTCTTGATACCAAATGTTAGACTCCACCCAAGGATTTTTGCATCAATCCTCTTCATTAGCTTCAAAGAACAAGTAATGGAAAAATACTACATTTTCTCCTAAGAGAAAGATAAGGAAAAGGAATTTTGCCACAAAATCCAAATAAGGCCTTGATAAGGAAATAAGGAACTTGTCCTTAGAGTTCTAGAGAAAGTCTCTAAATCTCACAATCAATATTATCATTCATTCAAGTTTTGTCTTACAAGTGGCCTAGGGTGGCTTTATATAAGCATTCAAGTTCCTTCCACTAGTCCTAGATAAGCAATGTTGGACTTAATTAGCACTATCTAGGCAATGTAGGACCTAAGGAGGATAAACAAGCTCCTAGACTCACTAAGGCCATGGAAAAGGGCGAATTGGGTTCCAAAGAGAGAAGCAAACCCAATCAAGCTCAACAAGCCACCAAAACCCAAATCCTAAATCCTAATGGGCCTATTAGAAGCCCAAAATCAAAATACAATCATACAAGTCTTCCTAAACTATTAAAGGCCTAGAATACAAGGCCCAAACAAGAAAGGAACCTATATTAAGTATGTACACGTTGGGCTTGGGCCCAAAGATGGCATAATGGACTTGGACTCAAAGAAGTCCAAAAGAAGTCCAATATTCTCTTCAAGCCTTCTCTTCCTTCCAATCTTTCATGTCTTCATCTTCATCAAACAAGCGTGTATCATTAAGCTTGTTGAAGTCTAAAGAGATGGTGACTAGACTCTCTACAATTCAAACTCCAAATAAGGTATGTATAAATTGTTTAATCAGTTTCAATATAGGAATTCCTTTATTTCCTATATTCCTATGAAAGCTACTAATTTTCTTGGAGTAGTACATTTAAATGTGAGTAAACCATTTGAGGTTCCTTCACTTGTTGGCAATAAATATTTTATTTTCTTTGTAGATGAACTCATCAAAATATTATAGGTTTTTCTTATCTAGTTCAACTCAAAAGGTTTTACAATTTTTAAGAATTTTGAGGTACTCGTTGAGAAGCAATCTAAAATTAGATTAAGATACTAAAGACTGATAGTGGATATGAGTATACCTATATAATGAATTTGAAGATTATTGCAAAGGAGGGGATATTCAACATAAAGTGACTACACTTTATACTACTTAGCATAATGGTTTAGTTGAAAGGAGAAATGAGACACCACTCCATATGGTTAGGAGCATGATAAAGGAGAAACACCTTCCTCATTATTTTTGGGGATAAATAGTTGTCACTCGTGCTTATAATCTGAATAAGTGTCCCACAAAGAGACTTCAATTCATGGTTCCTAAAGAAGTTTAGACAAAGAAAAAACCCTCTATGAAGAACTTGAAGGCTTTTGAATCTTTGTGCTTTAGGAATATTTCAAATGAAAAGAGAAATAAGCTAGATGACAAGAGTGAGCCTATGATACTTGTTGGGTATCATTTAGTTGGGTCATATAGGTTATAAATCCTATAAATTAAAAAATAATCATCAGAGATGTTTTTGTTGATGAGAAGTTAGTTAGGATTGGACGACTCAATCTTATGTTCCTTTGACACTTGGAGAAGATCACATAGGTGAAGAACAAAGGAGTGAAAAATATGTCCTACAACTAGAGAATTTGAGGCTCCAAAGAAATAGGAGGTTGTCATTAATACTTAATGATTATCATATGATTCCTAATAATATGATCACAACTGATGGGGAATTAGTTCACTTGGCTTTGTTGGCTAGCTATATGAGAACCAATCAATTTTGATGATGCAATCAAGACCAAAGTGTAGAAATTAGCTATGATTGAAGAACTTAATACAGCTGAAAGGAATCAAACTTGGGAATTGGTTGAGCTTCCTTTAAATAAGCAACTGATTTTTGTGAAATGGGTGTTTAAAGTGAAGCATAAGCCTAATGGTTCAATGACTAAGCATAAAGCAAGATTAGTTGCAAAAGTTTTTTTGCAAAGAGAAAGCTTGAATTTTATATAGGTTTTTTCACCAGTAAAAAGGGTTGAAATAGTGCGGCTAGTAGCTGCATTAGCTAATATCAAGGAGTTAAAGTTGTTTCAAATTGATGTAAAGTTAGCCTTCCTCAATGGACCTCTTGAGGAGGAGGTCTATGTGTCACAATCTCTTGTATTTGAGGTAAATGGAAAAGAAAAAAAAAAGATAAGGTGTTTAGATTAAGGAAAGTCTTATATGGCTTGAAACAAGCCCAATAGGCTTAGAATAAGAAAATAGATTCATTCTTACTACAATTTGACTTTGTTAAATGTTATCTTGAGCATGGGATTTATGTGAAAGCCAAAACTGATGTTGATTTGATCATGGTATATTTATATGTTGATTATTTGCTAATTATAGGAAGTGATCATGGAGAAATTGAAGACTTTAAAGTGAAAATGAAGTCTAAATTTGACATGACTTATATGAGTGAGTTGACATATTTTCTTGGCATGGGGTTTGTGCAAACTAATAGATGGATGATCCTACATCAAAAAAGATACATTCATGAAGTCTTGGAGAGGTTTAATATAATTGACTACAATCTAGCACCAACATCAATGGAAGCCAACATCAAATTAGTGAAAGATGATGCAAAAAAAAGTCAATCGACAACACTTTGCTCAAGCAATTAGTTGGCTCCTTGAGGTATGTGTGCTACAACAAACTAGATATTTCCTATGATGTAGGTCTATTCAACATATTTATGGAGGATCCTAGGTAATCAGTGTAGAGTTAAGTTGTTGGGATACTTAAATTCTAATTGGTGTGAAGAAAAGGTGGATAGGAGGAGCATAGTGGGATAGATGTTCATATTTTGTGATACACTAATATCACGATGTTCAAAAAAGTAAGATTTTATAGCTTTAGTTTCTTATGAAGTTGAGTATATAGTTGCTTGTCATGCAACTTGTCAAACTTTGTGGCTTAGATCTTTACTTGAAGAAATGCATTTGGAACTCAAAAGTGTTATGCAATTGTTGGTGGCTAACAATCCAAATTTTCTTTGTGATCAAGTTAATAAAGGGATATTAGAGTTGTATTTCTACAAATCAAAACTGCAAGTCACAAATATCCTAACAAAGTCTACAAAGATTGAAAGATTTAAAAAATTGAAAAAAATATTAAATATAATGTCTTTAGAAACTTTGAATTAAAGAGAAATGCTGCAAAGTAATTCAAAGTGGTGGTTAGATCATGTATGTGTTAATTGTTAACTGTGTTAAGTATATGATTAAATACAGTTTTACTTATAGATCTAACACAATAAATATAAGTAATTATATCATCAATAATAATTTTTAGTGATCATTTACAATTATGGGCTAGAAATGTCATGAATTAAACTTGATGTTTTTGGGAAAAATCATTGCTAAAATTTAGTGTGACCATATGATTAAACCCGTCGTTTCATCTAACTCTGTTTTTTTCCTCCATAACTGTCTTTGATTAAACACCTCAATTCAATGAAAGCAAAATTAGTTTGATTGCGTATTGATTGACACAATTTATGAGAAAAGCATTAATGAATTTATTTTATTTTGGCGCAGCTTATCACAGATGGCAGGTTTGCCTGTGTGTACTATACTCTTTAGTCATAAGTTTATGGCAATTTGCATATTACTCTTTTAATTGCCCTCAATGATGGATACTATACATTCGAAAAACGAAGATTAAGAAAAGAAACTTTATCATAAGTTTCTACAATCAATTCGTCAAATTTAAAGAATAAAATCATGGTTTCATAGTCATCTCATATAGCTTCACGATTATTCTTGTCTCTCTTGTTTCTCAATGTATCGTGCACACTGGTGTCACTCCTGACACAAGTATCCAAGTATATATATATAGAAAAAATTATATATGATAAGATTAATAATTTTTATAATTATTATCTTCAAAATCACACGAATAATATTTTTTATTGACTGATACAATCAAAAATTTTATACAACCATTAAACTCATCTTTAAAAATTAAAGGAAGGTTGTTGTAATTTTCTCAGCCTCAAAATAACATTTTTATTTATCTAGATAATATTATAACAGTGGGACAGCGTCCACCTCCCAAAACGACAAACTTTTCTTCTGTTGTTCAAAGCTTGCTCTGTCGTTCATTTATTGTGTTGCTTAAGGTTAATTTTGTCCTTTTCCATTCTTCTTAATATTCTCCAGACCTTATCTTTATAATATTATCAGTTTTTTTAATTATTATAATATTAGTACAAAATATTTATTAATTTTTATCAAAAAATTTAATCAATCATTTTTTAATAGAATTTTTTTCTCTAAATTATCTTTTTAACTACAAGACTCGCCTGAAACCTTATTTTAGAAAACCCGAGTCTTATTCCATTTAGATAAAAACATATTGATTACAATATTGTCGGTAGTATTGTATATAATATAATACAAGTTATATCTGTTATTCCTTCTAGATAGAAGTAATGTCTAGGTCACATCATAAGTTTTTGTCATAAAAAAAGGTTATATCATAAGTTTAGAAATTGTGGCTGCTATTCTTTGTTTTATTTATTACGTGTGGTTTCTATGGAATTGATTACTAAATATTATAGTAGGGATGATTTGAAAAACTGTAATTGACAAACTGTCTTAGATTTCTTTTATAATTATTATTACGTCTACAGTTTGATCATTCTAGCATGTACCAAAAAACAAATTTAGGCCTTCCAATAAATTTAAAGTTTAATTTTCTTTCACAATTATTGTAAAAAAAATTTTACCAGTTAACTAGTTAAAAATCATGTAGAATATGATTTACATCATAAATTATTATTATTATTATTATTCACTACATTTAAATTAAATTTATAAAATTATCGTTTGTTTATTGTTGTGTCTGATTCAATGATACTTAGAGCATATCTAATGGTGGTTTCTTACGGGTTTATTAACTTCAAGCTATCGTATCTTAAAAATTTGGTCCATTGGAGACGATCTACATGGCAAGGTGTGTTTTTTTAAAAATAAAATTCATATCTTATGGAAGATAGGGTTGCTTACAATTAATAAATAATTTTATTATATCAACCAATTCATGTAGAAGAAAAGAAAAAATCAGTAATGAATCAAAGTCAAAAGAAAAAGAAAACAAGAAAATATAACTTATTCAACATTTCATAATAACTAATACAACAACATTCAAATCATATGTAAAGCAAACAGAAGAGAAAACAAGAAAGGATTAAATTGTTTTTTTAAAACTTTTTTGTAAAATTTTTGAATAAAACATGATACAGATTATCTGTTTTTTTAAAAAGTGATTAAACAAAATTTCAATAATTATTTAAGATAAATCAATAATTCTTCCTAACTATGTGTTGATAATAATAAGAAAAAAAATAACTTCATAGACTTTATACTAGTTCACCTATATTGTTGAAGCTACGTTCAATTCTTGACAAATTAATAATTTCACTATATAAGAAAATATATAAATATTCTTTTGTCAAACCACTTTAGACTCTACACCAAATGGTATTTTCTAGTCTCTTTAAACTACTACAAAAAATATTCTTTCACAAATCATTTTTGGCATAACCTCATATCAAACAAATATAAATAATGTTAATGAGTCTATCTCTCATATTTGCTAAGTGTTTCAAAGTTTGTTTTAGAAGAGATAATTACAAAAGATTTTCAAGAATAGGAAATCACAAGAAGGTTTTTTTTAAGGCATGTACCTGTTTTTTATGTTCAAAGTCTTTTTCTATTTATAGGTGACATCGTCAATTTTTCATTGTCTTACAATGACCTTCCATTTTCATATGTTGGTGAGACATCTAAATCAACAATTAATGTTGTATTAAATATTTTTCACCAACTAATCACCTACTATACTAATAACACAACTTATTTATCTTATTTTGTAGTTTTTGAATATTTCTATTATAAACAATATTGACATTATTCAGGTTGCGACTTTTGAGATAGGAACCTTCTTGCATATATTTTGAAAATCTTCTTTATTCTTTGACATATTCTCTGCATAACAGAAATATTTATATTTATGTAATAACTGCAAATGACCAAATAAAACAAATGGAAGAAAGAAACTAAAGATAGACGATAGACAAACGATCTATCAAACATATCATTAATCACAATAATTATTTATTTATAATTATTTAAAATTTAATTATATTTCTGCAATATCAACACATAAATTTTTAAAGGTCTTGATTCATTTTTGTCTTAACGTCACACATTCCATATTAGTTAACCAATTTTTATAAATAAAAAATATACCTTCCATGTTAAGAATCATTAAAAATTTATAAAAAAAAATGAAAATTTAAAACTAAATAAGAAAAAAAACACATCGATATATGAAAAACAATTTCAAATATTCGGGCATGATGAACAATCACTAATTTGTATTGGAGAACACTAATTTGTGCTACTAAACTCTAATCTACATCGAAAGGCATCAATGTGTATTTGAAAGCTCTTATCTGAGCTAGAGATCACCAATCTACTATGGAAAACATCAATCTATGTTTAAAAGCATCAATCTACACCAAAGAAGAAGCGTTGCATGTTGAGGAGAGAACATGGAAACAAGTCAAAGAGATAGTGATTTGTGAAATTAAACACAATCTCGTTTCAAGCATGGTGGCAACAAGATGAAGGCCTTTTCTTGGGGGAGATGCAGTGAGTATCTTAAAAGGAAAAAGGGGAGAAAGAAATGAAACATTCATGCTCCATTGAGAGAAATGAGATCAAAGAGAATAAGGCTTTGGAATATTAGAGAGAATGAGGGTAAAACACGTGGAAGGCTCTAGAAAGGCACAAGGTTTAATTTAACCAAATTAAAATGAAATGAGATAAAGAAGACACATTGAATGAAGGTTCTGGAAAATTAAATCAAATAAATAACTATTAAATTGATCATTTCAAATAAATGACTAATTAAACTAAATTAAAATAAAATAAATGAAATTTGATTTGTACTAAAAATGAAGGTTTTGGAGTTACATTAATTTGAATAAAAATTTATGAATAGTCATATCATATAACTATTGAGAGCAAGAAAAAAATTTACCGTTGAGCTCATAATTTTATTTTTCTTGTTATCAAGACCCTTTGTTTGTTTTCTATCAAATGGATCCCAATCAATTTAATTATCAATATTACATAAATTATTTGCAAACTTGACTACCTCTACCAATGATAATTCTCAAAATTACTAGTACTTTATGTATATAATTCTTATTGGAAAAAGGATATAATTCTTATTCAATCATGGTAGAGTGTGTTAAAAGTTGCAATTATAGAAATTGACCAATCATCAATTGGTTTTTGGGCAAGAATCAAATATGCATATAACGAAGATTGCAAGCAATTGTCAAAGAGGGAAGCAATTCAATTGAAATCTTGTTGGAATCTAATCTACCCAAAATTTAGAAGTTTGTCAATTACTACAAACAAGCTCTTCATCAAAAGACAAGTAGGAGTTCGAAGAAAGACATTATTGTTGATGTATATATGATTTATTCACATTATATAGGTAAAAACTTGAATTTGTGCATTCATGACGATTGTTGAGAGATGAATTAAAATGAAATGTAGAATTTATGGGAAAATGTTCAAAAAGAACAAATGTTTTTGCTTCAAGCACATACTCGTCATCTTCTAACATAGAGACGTTGATCAGTTGTTCATAATATGACACAACATCACTAATGGCAACCAATAGGTCAAAAGGTAACAAAAAGGAAAAGCACAAGCAAAAGATTTGTAATGACTTCTAACAATGTTAATTTGTCTAGCTTAGAAAATGTTATAAAGGAAAAAAAAATATTGTTAGTGCAAAAGTAACTAAGGCAAAGGAGACAAATAACATATGCATGATGTACAAAATCCTCACGAAGGACACATTTGACATGTTTGAAAGTCAATGTCAAGACCATGAATTATATTCTAACTTTATTAGGCACAAGTAGGAAACTAGCTCAATGTTGTATTTTTATAAGTTAGTTGTTATAAAACTAGTTGTTGGGGAACTAGTTGTTATGGAACTAGTCGTTATGAAACTAGTCATTATGAAAAACCCTATATAATTGTTTAATCTTCTCTCATCCTCACATCTTATTAAATTTGAAATCTTTTTCACTCATTTTCTTACATTTTAATCATCCATATAATGGATTCAAACACCAATGTAGGTACACATTAGAAACAAATTATTAATGAACAACTTAAGGACAACACTAAAGAAGAATCCATTGAGTTGATACTTGAGAGACAACAACAACTTGGCAACACCACTAGACCCATATAAAGAAGAAAAGTGATAGATTGGAGTCATGAGGAAAGTCGTGATCTATTATTTAATAACTACTCTTGTGAAAATATTGTATACTCAAAGACGCAATTTCGAAGAAGGTTTCGAATGTGAAGACATGTGTTCCTTCATGTTATAGAGGTCCTTCGCAATCATGACGAGTACTCTCAAATGAAGGTTGATGTTATTTGTAGAAAAAGGCTTATCACCATTACAAAAATGCATTGTCACTATTCATATATTGGCATATGGATCACCTACTAACAACGAGGATGACTATTTTTTAATTGGCAAAGGCACTAATGTGAAATGCTTAGAAAGATTTGTATCAATTGTGTGTTTTGATATTTTAGGATGAGTACCTAAGGAGGCCTAGTAACTAAGACATTGAATGATTACTACAATTGGGAGTGATATGTGACTTTCTAAGTATGTTAGGTTCCATTAATTGTATGCACTAAGAATGAAAAAATTGTTCAGTCACATGGAAAGATCAATTTTATTTAGGTGATCATGACAAACCTATAATCATGCTTGAAGTCATGACATCACAAAATTTATGGATTTGACATACATTTTTTGGTATTAAACACATCCAATGTGCTTAATGACGTTTTGTCAAGAAAAACTCTTATAATGCAATACATAGTGAGTTGAACCCCATATAATATGGGATGTTATCTAGCATATGGCATTTACCCAATGTATGCTCCATTTGTTAAGATCATCTAATGTCACAAGGAGTTTTTTTTTTTTACCAACGGTAAGAATCAACAAGAAAAAATGTGGAACAGACATTGGAAGTGCTCCAATCTCAACTTGTAATTATACATGGTTTGACAAATGTTTGACATGTGAATACAATAAAGAATATAATATTTGCATGTATCATATTAAATAACCTGATTACCAAAGACAAGTGACACACATATGGTGATAATTTTAATGACAACAATGTGAACAATGACATCTCGACAATCAAAGTATCTAATGATCCTCAACCCAATTTCGTTGTAATGTACCTACAGAGGAAAAAAAATCTTCATAATAAATAAAACACCACAAACTCAACCAAACTTAATCAAACATATTTGAAAACGTTTCAAACAACAAAATAATAAAAATTAATTTTATATTATGTTATGTAGTTTTCATGTTATGTTTTTATTATGAATGTTATGTATTATTCATTTTTTTTAATTATATATTATTATAAATTATGTATTTTTCATCTTTTAAAGTAATTAAGAAAAAATATTAAAATAAATTTTCATTCATTTTTAATATTTAATAATGTATACATATTAATAAAAATTAATTTAATTTAATTTAAAACATAATTAAGTAGAAATTAAAAATATAAAAATGTGAATTTCTTAAATATTGTTAGCATTAAAGCAAATTTAAGCATGAGTATCTTAACTGTGATATGAAATAGTGGAAACTACCTAAATTAACTTAATATACTCTATAAAAAATCTCTTAAATTTTAGGCACTGGAGATGCCTTCATAAAGTTAAAAGTGACATCTTATCTCACTTGCATTATTGTGAAGTCAACTGGGCACGAGGCTAGAAATCATATGAGCCCCAAGAAAATGTCACGTTTTTATTCTGTCTTTGAAAAATTGGGATATTCCATTTCTTATCAATTTGAGAAACATGTTTTATTAACGGGTCCAACATTTTATGACTCTTTCTTACTCTGAGGTTATTTGGGATTTGGGTTGTTGATCTTAAAAGCATCTGTTTCTTTTGTTTTCAATTCATTGCTTAGTCAGTGCTTTGGTTGTGCCTTTTGCATCAGAAGCAGACACTGCTGTTTTGCTAGTTTACTCTCAATATGGAGGTCAAAAGCACAAACCAGATAGAGGCAAGCATTGATTCCAACTATGATAGGAAAGCTGAAATAAAAGCATTTGATGACTCAAAAACTGGTGTTAAAGGTCTTGTAGATTCTGGTGTCAAAAAGATCCCACGCATGTTCCATTCTGGCATTGACATAACTGAGAATGTAGCCAGTGACTCAAAGTTGAATGTTCCTGTTATAGATCTTGAAGACATACATAACAATCCAGCTCTGCATAAAGAAGTTGTCACCAAAATTCGAAGTGCTTGCCAGGAGTGGGGATTTTTCCAAGTGATCAATCATGGAATTCCAGTTAGTGTTATGGATAAGATGATTGATGGAATCCGAAGGTTTCATGAACAAGATCCTGATGTTAGGAAACAGTTGTACTCTAGAGATTTGAAGAAGACAATTCTATATTATTCCAATACTAGTCTGTTCCGAGACAAATTTGCCAACTGGAGAGATACTGTTGGATGTTCTATGGCTCCAAATCCACCCAAACCAGAGGAATTGCCTACAGTGTTTAGGTAATCAGTTAATACTGTATTTACATTTTACAGTGGTTTATGACTTTGTGATGATAGGTTCCCTTTTTCTTCGTATTTTTTATTGTGTATCTAGGTGGCTGCCTAACATTTTTTTTAAGAAACTCAAGTTATCCAACTATAAACAGTGGGGATCTTGAACATGATGGTCTCTCGAAGCCCCATTTTTAGAGAAATATCAAAGTTTTTTCTATTTAATCTGTATAAATATTAAAACAAAAATTTATATAACTAAGATTATATAAAAAAAAGTTATTATAAAAAATGAAAGAATCGTAGTAATTTTTATGATATATTATTTTCTTTCATTTTTATTAACATTAAAATAATTATATAAATAAGGGTCTTAAAATGAAGTTTTATGGTATTAAATTTTTTTAAGACATTTAATTATTTTTTTAATGCGTCTACAATTTATAGAATAATATTAATTATTTTTGTTATTATTACATCTGCTAAAAGTTTTTTAAAATTGAAATTATTAAAATTCTATTTGTGATTCTACTGTCTCACGAAGTAAATTAAATAGTTTTACTTTAATTTGTATAAAAATAATTCTTTAAAAGAATCTTGATTATGAACATTACAACAAGAAAAATATTCAAATGATTAGGAGGATTTAATTTTCTCAGTTTGTCCAATGCACCAAAACTCTCAAGACTGACCGTAACTACAAGTATCATGTTTCATATATGGTTTTTTGAAGAATTGGTCACTTGTGCAAGTCAGTTTCAGAAATTGTTAAACTATTTGAACTCTAGATGAATTGTTTATGTATTTGCAGAGATATAATTATTGAATATTCCGAGAAAATAATGGCACTGGGTTGTACAATTTTTGAGTTATTGGCAGAAGCTCTTGGCCTTAATCCATCTTATCTCAAAGAATTGAATTGTGCTGAAGGACTCTTCATTCAGGGTCATTACTATCCAGCTTGCCCTGAACCTGAATTAACCATTGGTACTTCCAAGCACACTGATTGTTCTTTCATGACAATAGTTCTACAAGACCAACTGGGTGGTCTTCAAATTCTTCATGAGAATCAATGGTTTAATGTTCCTCCTGTGCATGGAGCTCTTGTTGTAAACATAGGAGATATTCTACAAGTAAGTGTTGGAATGGTAATAAATTTTTTCTATAGTTTATATATTTAGATAATTGATTTAAGATTACTTCAAAAGATAAAATACAAAAATCAAATTCAGAGAGATGATTTTTTGTTTAGGTTAGGTTTCTAAATGTGTAGGTCAAAATATGCAAGCATTATTTTAATATTTTATCACTAAAATGAAGAAAAACTGGAGGAATGTGCAAAGCCTTGGGAAAGAAAATCCTGGGAGGGAAAGATTGGCTCTAAGATTTATTAAATATGGGTTATCATGGCCTATGGCCGCTATGCTTTTGTACTATATTTTTCCTTGATATAGCATTCAGCGGTTCATAAGCATTTAACATTTTATTTTACATTTTATGCACCATAGACATAACTCTAGGAGATGATAGTTTGATTTGCTGTAATTTTCTGTCTATTTTCTTTTAGATAACACTATTCTTTTTTCCTGAACACATAAAGATAAACTAAATATACACATGTTAAGTAATTGTATTTATCCTTTTCTCTGATCTTCAGAGAAATTATTGTTTTATAGTTAGCAAAGCAAACTCTATTAGAATTAAAAAGCAAAGATTGCATGGAAACAGGGTTGTTAATTCATAATCCCAGAAAAGTTGACCCAAATATCAAATTCAGTTACCTAAAATATAACTGTTGGAAAGCTGCTTAATTGTGGTCACTCCTAACCCACCTTAGTTGTAACCGGTAACCCTGGGTATAAGGGTGTGTGTTGGAGAGTTCAGTCAACTACTGATATGATCCAAATATAATATATAAATAAAAAACAATTTTCATTTTATAAGATGATTTTGTAGGATTAATTTAGATTCAAACTCAAATTATAAGAATAATGTAAAGCCTTTTGTTTTCTCAGTGGTACATTCCTATGATTGTTGTTGACTTATGATTAACATGAGAAAACAATTATTTGAAACTATGGGCCTGAATTTACGCATGTGATTAGATACAACGAACCTCTGATGATAAAAATAAAAAATGCACTGATATATTTCTTCATCAATACAGTTTGTTAGGAGTATATTTATTAATTTCCTAGCTATTGTTGCAGCTTATGACGAATGACAATTTCGTCAGCGTTTATCATCGGGTTTTATCAAATCATGAAGGGCCACGAGTTTCAGTAGCTAGCTTCTTTTCAAGTTCGTCTGATCCAGCTAAAGGTTCAACAAAGGTTTATGGTCCAATTAAGGAGTTATTATCAGAAGAAAACCCACCAATCTATAGGGACACTACCATAGGAGAGATCATGGCACACCATTTTGCTAAGGGGCTTGATGGGAACTCTGCTTTGCAGCCTTTCAGGTTGTGAAATGAACAAATTTCGACATAGAAAAGAACTTGATAAATTTGATGCTCTCCTGATTCTAATGGAGGTGGTTGTAATGTGTTATTTCTAGTACTTTTAGTGTATTGATTTTCCATAATAAGTTACGTTTGTAAAACAGCAGCTTCAAGTTCTGCAGACAGAATAAGATAAATTATGTTAGTAGTTCACATTTAATATACCACCTCTCTTAGATCTTTTCACCTTCACATATTAATTACGCAAGAAGACATGGAGAAGAACTTCAGCACTCAAACATATATGAAAAAAATTATTTGATTTCTTTAGAAGTTTAATAGATATGCATTATCGGTGTAGCAATTTTTAAACTATAAATCAATCAAAAGTCATTTATATTTTAACTTTTAAGATAATTAATATAAATATCAACAAATTTATTATATGTATAATTTGTGATTGAATAATAATATAAAATATTTTTATATTATCAATATATATATTATTTATTCTTTCAAGTTAATAAACATGTACTAGTAAAAGTTTGTATATTATCAATTAACTAGAAATCATATCTGACATGACTTTTAAAATAAACCTTATAAAAATCAACTAAACTTATGACATTTTGTAATTGAATGATAGCGGCCAATTGGAAAATGAATGATTAAGATTGCAATAAAATAAAAGTACATATACAATAAATTATGAAGCTGATATGATTTTAAAGGATAATTGGAAAATTGAAGGCACGTGTATAAATACCAAAAGTAATAACAAGACCTGCAAGATTCTTTTCCTATTGGCATTAATTAGTATTTTGTTTGACTTATCATCACATGCCATGAAAAGGTTCACGTTTTTATTCTGTCAATAAAAAATTGAGGTCATCATTATTTCTATTATTCTAACCCTTTCACCAAACAAGAAAAAATCTCTTGTTTTTTCTTTGGTAAACAGAAAAAATATATTTATACCTTTGTTGCGTGTGGGTCATGGAATGAAGTCACACAGGTTTAATTATATGATATTTTCCCCTCATTGACTGCCATTTGGATTTAATTGTATAATCCCACACTCTTCTTGAAGGCTACAAACTTGTGTTCAGAGGCAGCCACTGCTATTCTGCTAGTTCTCTCTCAATATGGTGATCAAAAACAAAAACCAGTTAGAGGAAAGCATTGATTCCACTTATGATAGGAAAGCTGAAGTGAAAGCCTTTGATGATTCAAAAGCTGGTGTTAAAGGTCTTGTAGAGTCTGGAGTGACAAAGATCCCTCGCATGTTCCATTCTGACAATATGGATATCATTGAAACATCAGCCAGTGACTCCATGTTGAGTGTCCCCATCATAGATCTCAAAGACATACACTCTAATCCAGCTCGGCATACACAAGTAATTGGCAAAATTCGAAGTGCGTGCCATGACTGGGGGTTTTTCCAGGTGACTAATCATGGAATTCCTTCCAGTGTCTTGGATGAGATGATTGATGGAATTCGTAGATTTCATGAACAAGACACTGAGGTGAGGAAAGAGTTCTATACTCGGGATTTTAAGAAAAAAGTTCTGTATTATTCCAACGTTAGCTTGTACAGTGACCAACCTGTCAATTGGAGAGATACATTTGGTTTTGCTGTTGCTACTGATCTACCAAAACCTGAAGAAATACCATCTATATGCAGGTGAGAGTTTAATTTTGAAAAACTACTAGTCTATAAAGTTTTTATACTCTCGACCAATTAAAAACTATTCTTGATGACTTTTAAAGTAATTATCGAAAAAGTCAACAATTTCCAATTATATGAAAATCATGATTAGATAACAGGGTAAAGTGTAAATACTTCATCTTATTATATATCATCTATGTTGAGAATAAGAACATCTAAAGAGAACGGCTTGCAATTTTTCTATTTTATGTTACTGGCAAAACATCTGTTACAAAAATTTAGTCAGTAGTCATACTTTTTATATTACAAGACATTTAACTCATGATCACAAGTACATTTCAGTTACGGTTCATGTTTAGCTGAATTATTTATCCTTGATGCGTTGATTTTACGTTTTTGCAGGGATATTGCGATTGAATATTCTAAGAAAATAAGGGATTTGGGTTTTACAATGTTTGAGTTATTGTCAGAGGCTTTGGGACTTAATCCTTCTTACCTTAAAGAATTGAATTGTGCTGAAGGACTCTTTATTATGGGTCACTACTATCCACCATGTCCTGAACCTGAATTAACTATGGGCACTACCAAGCACACGGATACTAACTTCATGACTTTACTTCTACAAGACCAACTTGGTGGTCTTCAAGTTCTTCATGAGAATCAATGGGTCAATGTTCCTCCTGTACATGGAGCTCTGGTTGTAAATATAGGAGATCTTCTACAGGTAAACTTTTTTAAGTTATTATTGTCAAATTTTAGAGGTTCGCATGCATTTTATAGTTTATATTTATTAAGAACGCAGATACAATAGGAAATCATACAATACAATTTAAAAGGTTTTATAATTTTGGTTAAGCTCTTAATTATACAAACTTTGTATAAGGCGTGGGAGAGAAAAATCTGGTGGGGAAAGGTTGACTGATATCATCAAACGGGTAAAAATATGGCATTACAGAAAATTGGGGTGGCACCAATCAAAGATGTTGGTGTGACACTTATCAAAGAACAAATAATAAAGAATTAGTTAAAATGGTTTAGAGATGTGGAAAGAAAGTAATTGGAGTCACTCATCAAGAAAGTGGATAGCATGATTTCTAACCTATAAAAAGGAGTAGAGAGAGTCTAAGAAGGACATTAGAAGAAATTTTTAACAGGAATACTTACTAGAATTTGGTTTTGATTGAGTCTCTCCTCTAATAGGACAAGGCTATTGTTGGTGTTGTAAAATATGGTATTATATTTTCCCAGCTATGACTTGCAATGGTTCGAAATCAACCACTATTATCTGACTTTTGTTAAATGCTTAGGTTCAACGCTGATCCAATGGACTTTCTCTGTTTGGATAGCTACAGCTGAATATTTATTACCAATTTACTTTATTTGCTAGTAGAGAAAATAGTGGCAGACTTTTTATGGAGTTTCCTGTCTTGGACTTTTTCATCATCCTAACAGTTTGCCTAGCTATAATGATTTGTTTTAGTAAGATCAATGTGATAAACACATCTCTTAAACAACAAATTTAAAGAAATAGTTGAGTCTTCTATTTCTTTGCATCTGTATTGTTTACAAATTTTATCCAATCATATCTTTTACTAATTCGTATTCAATTATATATATTTTATATTTCTTGTCATAATTGTTTTCGTGTTAACAAAGCATGGTGATGAAATAGAAACTACAAAACTATAAAAGTGGAGAGGGTGGGGGTGGAAGTTATCTATCCGGATACTGTAAAATTCACATTTATTTATAATAAAATGGTAATAAAGGAAACCTTATTTGTACCAAAAAGAACTGAGTGCAAGGTTCTCAATATTAACCACGTGTCATTGTATACTCAATAGTTCACCATCTACATCTAAAATTTGTGTATACCAGCATATGCGCTCTTTTTACTTTTTGTTCCCATCTATTCTCTGAAATTCATTAATATATTAGTATCCGAATTGCATAATTATGACGATAGCACATTTTGTGTTCGTGATTCCATTTCAACATGGTCCTTTGAAGTTACGATTCACCATATTACTGTCATTCGAATATGTGTTATTTGAACTATAACAATAGATTGCAAAGCATCCTCTTATTCAATGAGGTTAACTGCAAGAAGAATCATAAGGTATATAATGGATTTTTTCTCTTTCGTTGTTACACTAGGACCATTGTATATTACTATATTTCTTTTAATATCTGTTTTTAGTGAACTGCAATCACAGGCTACAAATGTCATGAATGAAGATTTGATATTTCTACCATCCGTCTTGCTAAAATTTTGTGGGGCCGTATGATTAAAGTTAAATCTTATAGTTTATAAACCGTTTTCTCTAGTTGTGTTTTTTCTTCCATAAACGTCTTTGATTGAACACCTGAATTCAGTGAAAGCAAAATCAGTTTGATTGCTTTTTCATGGACACAACTTGTGAGAGTAGTACTAATCCATTAATTTCATGGTGCAGCTTATCACAAATGACAGGTTTGTCAGTGTGTATCACAGGGTCTTATCAAAGAACACAGGCCCAAGAATTTCCGTAGCAAGCTTCTTTGTAAACTCGCATGAACCAGTTGAGGGTACATCAAAGGTGTATGGTCCAATTAAGGAACTTCTTTCAGAAGAAAACCCACCAATCTACAGAGACACTACCATAAATGATTTTTTGGCATATTATTATGCAAAGGGCCTTGATGGGAACTCTTCCTTGGACCCCTTCAGGTTGTGAATCAAACATGGGAATGCACTCCTAATTCTCATGGATCCGGCTGTAATTCATCTAATTAACAAGCCACTTTCTAGTTTTCCGTATTGATCTTTGTATACATAGCATCAAGTTCTCCAGATTGAAAATAAATGGATTATCTATGTTGACATTTTCTAAAATAACTTTATACTATGTGTTGGCAGTGAAGATAACTTTTTGTTTTTAATCAACTGTTGGAAGAGACTCTAGGGAATCATTTTGTTTTTCAAAATCAAACAGAATATATGGAAAAACTCCAAAATAAAATTGCAAGACGTATTGTAAAATATTGAAATGACACTTCACACTGAGAAGGCAGGGTTATCATGTAACTGAAGATTTCATGATATGTGAAAAATCGAGGGAACAAGCGAAATTATCTTTTTTAAAATTTATTAATGATCAAGGTTGAGGTAACTTCAAAAGATTTTCGTCAGATGAAGGCATCTTACGAAGGACCCAATACATAGACACTTCAAGTATAATAGGCTTCTTCACGATGAAAAGCTATTAGAAATTTATAACTTATTGAAACAATTTGTAAGTTATTTAATTTAATGCAAGTATGAGACATTTATTGTGATATTCAAAATTGTAGTTACAAGTGTGATCCGTGTCAAACATTTTTACATTTTAGGATTTAATTGATAAAGATAAGAAAAAGGTTGTTTGTACGAAAAAGTTTTCGTAAAATTTGCACGAACGTATATTTCTTTAAAAACATATTTTATTTATTTTTATTTTTAATTAATATTTACTTAAAAAAAAATAATAGCCATTCACACAAGTGTTCGTGCGCTTTATCTTTCGTGCTAAATAGCACTGCTGTTTTATGTTGTATTTTTCTTGTATGTTTCATTAATCGTTCCAAATATTTTATTTGATTTCTTCTAACATTTACAGTCCTTTATTTCTTTAATTTTAATTGTACACAATAAACCTACCTCAAAACTAAAGAATCCTATTTATAAGTTACAAAACCTCATTTAGCATTTACGATAATTTTCTATTAGTTATTGAAAATTAAATTACCCATTGTTAACAATTTGCACACCCAATGGAGCCTCTTCTTATGTCGTTCGTGTCAATTGAAATTATATGCTGTTGAATAATGGTAGGCTAATAGCAATTGCATATAGTAGGCAAAGAAGTTCTAATCCTACAACTCCTGATCATGTTATGCCTTATGGCATGCCTAGTATTCCTCCTCAATATTCCGCAAATTCTAACACAGAAGTTAGGCGTTCACTAATCCTTCAAAATTTGCTCCCACGATTTGCAAATTCGGGAACAGCCAATTATGTTCACAAATAGCAATGGAAGGGTTCCAGTGCAGCTATATACACATAGTTCCAAGAATCACCAATGAAAGTTCATAGTGGAGTGGGTAACTCGTGGAGTTCATATTCATGGTATTAGGACTTAAGATATCATAAATTTAACTTGATCCCTAAATAATCATAATCAATTTTAAATTTCAATGTACGTTATTCCAAATAACATTCTCAATATCAATCATTCATGACAGATAATAGAGTTTTCATTTAGCAAAATAATCGCCAGCTACTTCAATAATTAACAACATCGATTCAAACAAGTTGAGCTTAACTTGATTTTCATCCAATACAATCACTTTCTCTGTTGTATAGTAAATATAGTATAATGGACCATCACTATTCCATGTAAACAACACTTACAACTCAATTGCAAACTATAATTCTAGAAGAGCTAATCCATGTTTGATTTTCTATCCAAATCAGCAAGCAAGGTCTCCAAAAGTCTTCAGCTAAATTTTATGGGAAAAATTTTATGTTTCACTTAATGTTCTATTGACGTATGAACAAGATTTTTTTTTTTTTTCATCTTAGTTTAAGGATCCTAATGCAGATTTCCAGCATTAAAAAAGGCTAAAAACAGCAGGCAAATCATGCCATGCATCAGCAACTAAATTCAACAAGAATCTAAGTAACAACACCTCCATCTTTCTGCTGTAAATTTCAGTTATTACTGCAGCACAATTTCTGATTTTTTTAGCTTACAGCATAAAACAGTGCTATTTCTGACTTAAAAACACCACTAATACCACCCCAATTATTTATCAGACAAAATTTACATGCAGTTCCATAAGTGTTTTTCGTATTGTTCTCCAATTAGAATTGGTTTCACTTTGGTAATCTGCAGTGACATTTAGTAAAAACCTTTGTTACATGGATTATCGAGGTAAACTTCCAATTCTAATTGGCAAATAGCACCAAAAATATCTATGAAATTGCTTACAAGTTTGGTCCTTATCAATATAGAGATCTCACTTGATCAACCATCTAAACTATGTGAAGCAAAAGGATCAAACATCCCCCACAATCTCTGCTAAAAGCTTTAAACTTATTAACAACATATTTTGAGATTTTTTAAGTATTATGTAAGAATGAATTAACAAGTATTGCTCAAGTTACTACCAATATCACCTCAAGATAACATACAAAATTTTGGATTAGTGCAACTATTACATATATTAAAGAAAAAAATAAAAACAAATAAATCTAAAACCTATTATGAGCACAACATTGCACAACAAATTGGCAAAGCTATAAGTCTAGTCAACCAGGACAACAAATACAAAGCAACTGTAACAGGCACTTCCTATCATCACATGCTCAATAAAATTACAAAAATTGCAGACAAACTATCAAGTATTCAGATTCTTATAAATAGAAAGAGCTTACTCATGCATAAAATCCATCTCCCCATATCAATGAATCTCTTTGCAGAGTATGATAATATTCCACCTAAAGGGGTACTGATATTTTTCAAGAGGAAAATCCACAAACATATCAAAGGCATAAAACCAAAGCTTTTGGAATTACTGTATCTTGAAGACAATTTTTCCCAAAGTTTACTTAACAAGATCATTTCATAATATTGGAGAATGAAAGAGAAATCTTATCTGGAGTTCTTCCTTTTGTTCTCTTTTCTTCCCCTTGTTCCCATAAGTTCTCCCTCTCTCTCAACTTGTCTTGCTCAACCAAACTTTCTAAGCAAAAACCACCAGCAGACAACACAAAGCTCCAGGTGCACTTCAACCCTTCAGCCTTCTTCATGTTCTTTTTGGTGTATGTGCTGTCATTCCATTAGTCTCAATCGCTCACATGTCTCTCCAGTGAAGTCGCTAATAGTTTCTGTATGATTTCTTCAAATAATAATCCCACAGTAGTGGACTCTAGCATTGTAAAATAATATGTGTGTATTGATGAGTCAGACCCTTGGCTTGGTAGTATAAGAATGGGTCTAATAAGCGTTCTGGTGTTTCTTTGGCGTTTGACACATCTTGACATCTCTGCCTTCATTCAAAGTTGTCACATCATCTGCTTCAAGGCCTGATAGGCCATGGGGGTAGATTCATTTCAAGCCCACAAAGCCAAATACCATTCATGGGTTCCCACTCCTATCGAACTCTTGGGTCTTGCTAAAGTGTCATTTCTACACCCTTGCTACCAAAAACATCTTCCTAAACCTCAACTCTGTTCTTTAATCATACTTTTAAAGTTTGCTCCAAAACAGAGGCTATTCAAAAACGCTCTGCAATGCAAAACCTCCAGTGGCCACTATACCACTACAGCGTGCTATCAATAAGCATTATACAAATGTATGACACTACACCAGAAACCCTTATCAGAATATGCAATACAAATAATTTCATCTTCGCTATCAACAATAAAACAATTTTCATACAAACAGCTTCACATTTACAAATTAAACATTGCTGATTCAGAGAACAAGACGGGATAAAACACAATATCATTGCCAAATACTGTTATTCCAAACAAAGATACAAGATATTGATCAGCCCCCAGCTACAACACCTATCAAAGAAGCACCAATTATTTGTTCATCTGTCTCAAATTACATTAATTAACACGTCGTACTCCACGAATAATGCAACATAAAATTTCCATAAATTTCATGCCTATAATCAACACGTCAAACTCAAACCACTCATTGAATTATTGCCTATTTTTTGCTTCCACCTGCATTATTCCCTCCTGCATCCTTTGCTGCTTTCTTTGCCGCCTTCTCCTGCAGTGCCTTCGCATCTCTGCCCATGAAGAAATACAACATTTTCACACAAACACCAAAGTTACGCACAATCAATTTAAGAGAGACAGAGAGAGATTGCAAAGTATGTGTGACAAATCACATCAACCAAACCTTTCCCTGCGCTGTTCAGGGGTCAACCCATCAGCTTTCCCCTGCTGCTTGCCTTTACCACCGGCTCTAGACTGAGCCCTTTCACGATCACGTTCCCTCTGGTTACCACGTGCGCTTTAGAGTTAATTGCAAACAATAACAAAACGATTTCACAAACCAAACCAATGATTACCTCGTTTGAATTGTGGCAAAGGAAACAAATTAAGAAAAACTAAAATTAGGAAAAATTGTGTTATTTCTATGTTCCTCTCCGTGGATCCAAACTAAATGAAACTCTTAATTCCAGCAAAAACTAAAATATCAACAACAAAGGATTTTCCAGCAAGAGGGTCAAATTAGCTTTATTTTTCCTCAGATATTCCAACAGAAAGTCAACCCTATCCCTAAATTGACGAGAACTCGTGAAAAATTAGCAGTAAAATTTTAACGGATCAAAGGATATGAGTCATTATCGTAGATCGATTCTTCGAGAACGAAACAAGCTCGGAGACGAGGGGAAACCCTAAAAATCGAAATGGGGAAAATAGTAAATACAATTAACGAATTAAAACAAAAATCTGAGAGAAAAGCAAAATAGAAAAAACAGAATGAAAAAGTACCTGATCGAGAGAAAGCAGAGAGCAAGATGGGTGCAAAGTTTGAAAAAGAAAACGTTGAAAAGAGAAGAAATAAGGATGAGAGGGTGCGAGAGAATATAGGGTGGACAAGAAAGATTCGTTCACAACTGGCAGAATTACAGAACAGACGACATAAAATAGTAATACGTCTCTTTTATTTGGTAACTAGTATTTTACCGTCTAAATTAATATTAGACATAAAGTTTTTTTTTAAAAAAAAAAAATATAGAAGCATGATCCATCTTAGCCAAAGTTTCTTTTCCTGTTTCATCCTTCCTTTTAAAATAAATGTTGAAGACTATGCGTCGACTACAAAGTTTTAAATTTTATAATAATCAAATGTAGTTTTTCTATGCCAACCATCTATGAGTTAATGGATGATCTCGGGCTGAGGAGGATATCCATAAGATGACATTTCACACTCACCATGGACATTACTAAATACAGAGTCATCTTGTTTGGTCTCTGTAACATGCCATCCACTTTTTAGGATACAATGAACGAGTTATTTAAGTCCTTCCTTATTAAATTTGTGGTCATATTTTTCGCTGACATCCTCGTTTATATTAAGACACTTGACTCTCATCTCCGTCATTTGAATTTCGTCTTCTCTATATTGTTGAAAGGAAATTTTTTCTTAAAGCTTTTGAAGTGATTGTTTGCACAATGTTAGTTAAAATATCTTAAACATAATCTTTCTAAACAAGGTGTCACCCTCAAATCTTCCAAAGTTCATATTGTACAGCCAATCCCAATTCCACCTCTGCACTTTGAGGCTTTCTTGGTTTGAACAGATTCTATCGAACATTTGTTAAAGGTTATTAACATATTATTACTCCCTTCCATGTCCTCCTTTATAGGATCAATTCCAATGATGTCCAAATGCTTAACACACTTTTAATTCTCTTAAATGTGTCACGATAAAGGCACCTATGCTAACATTACTTGACTTCAATACACCATTCATACTCGGAATAGATACATCAGATTCTATTATGGGTATGATGCTTATGCAAAAAGGTCATCCCATTACATTTTTAAGCAAATCATTTTGTCTGTGGTTGCAAAAAGCTTCGACATATGTTTGAGAATTACATGTTATCATCATAGTGGTTCATAAATGGCATCAATATTTGCTATGTCATCCCTTTATCATTTTGATTAACCACAAAAGTCTTAAGGATTTGATGTCTCAAGTCATCTAGATGTTGAAGCAACAAATTTATCTATCCAAGTTACTCGAGTATGATTACTCAATCTAGTATAAATTTGGATAAAGTAATGTAGTAACTTATACTTTTCTTATCTTCTTGAGGACTGTTCAACTTCCTATTTTACTCTATCCATACCAAATTATGTTTTTTTGGAGCAATTACATGCATCACTTCAAAAGAGTTTTGAATTTTTGCTCACTACTTGCACAAATTCAACATGACCCTTCTTTTTTTGTGGACAACCAAATCAATAAGGGCCTAATTTTCTTCAACAATCGTATTTGGCTTAATTCAGACAGTCATTTTTATCCTCTATTACTTGAAGAATTTCACTAGACTTCTATGGGTGGATACTTAGGCATCGCCAAAACCTTACATTGTTTGTAGACAAATTTTTTCTATACAAATATGCGTTAGGATGTTAAATCTTATGTGTCTCAATGTACTACTTGCTAACAATTGAAATCTGAAAGTAGATACCCAACAAGTTTGCTCTAGCCAATTCTAGTGTCTCTACTATCTTAGAAGACCTTTCTTTCAATTTCATTATTGGATTACCTTCATCGCAAGGTTACACTACTCTTTTTGTGATTGTTGATAGTTTTTCAAAAGACATCCATTTAGGACTTCTTTGACCACACAATTTACAACTTTCAAGGCAGCTTTACTTTTCTTTGACATGGTGTGTAAACTTCATGGAATTCCCTATAGCGTCACTTTTTATCATGATCTTATCTTCATTAGTCAATTTGGCGCAAACTGTTTCACATTTGCGACACAAAGCTACGTATAAGCACATCCTATTATACAAAATTTGATGGTCAAACCAAGGTTTTAAATTGTGTACTAGAGCAATATTTACGTGTCTTTGTCCATGATAAACCCTATTTGTGGTCCAAATTTATTTCCTTAGTAGAATGATTGTATAATACACTTGTTCAAGCTAGTATTTAACTTACACCATTTGAAGTCACCTATGGTAAACCTTCTCTTTCTTTTCCCAATTATATACTTGGCACCTCTAATATTAAGGCAATTGATTCTTTTCTCACCACAAGGCAAAGTATCCATGAATTGTTGTAGAATTGTCTTTCTAAAACCCAAGTTGCCATGAAGCACTTTATTGATGCAAAAAGACAGGATGTGTCTTATTTCATCAAATATTAGGTATATGTTAGGCTTAATTTTTATCGCCAATCATCTACGTTTGACTCTTACAACAAATTGACCAAACAATTTTTTTGTCCATTCTAAGTTACTGAGTGTGTTGGCCAAGTTGCTTACCGACTCCAATTGCATGTCTCATCCAAAATTGACCCAATTTCTCAATGCTCCCTCCTAAAACCACATAAAGGGCCTTTTCCCACTTTTGATGCTACATTGCCTCCTAACAATAAGGATAACAATTCATTGATGGAACCTTTGGCTTTTTTGGATACTAAGTTAGATCATTCCACTTCACCTCTTACCAAGATTGTTCTTGTGCAATGGCTCGGACTAGTGCCAAAGGACACTTCTTGGGAAAATTGGGATGAACTTAATATTGCTTATCACCTTGAGGACAAGGTGGCTCCTCCAACGATGGGTGTTAATAGCAACCTAACCCAATCTTAGCCCAAAAGGATTATAAAGAGACCCATCAACCTTCAAGAATATGTTTGAAGAAATTATGTCAATATAGAAATAGTTATTTTAAATACAAACAAAATAGTTGTAACTATCAAGTAGTGTGTATCCCACTTTCCTAATTCTCTTTCTATTATTTGATTGTGCAATATTGTCAATGATTGGTTCGCGTATTTGGATATATATTCATGGGATAAATGAAAGAAAAGGATGATTATGAATTCATTTTGAATTTTGTAGCTAATTTTAGTTAGTTTTTATTTCCAATAGAACAATAATTCATCGTCCTTCATACAACATAATGGTTGATTGGTGTATCATTTGAGTTCATACTCTGATCTTAATGCATGCCTTATGAGGGAAGGGAGGCATCTTACTCATGAATGTTGACTGAAATTGAAGTCTTTGGAAGAATTCTTACATTTACTAAGGTCTATGTGATAAATCAATCATTGGCTACTTACATTTTCTCTTATTGTCAACACCATGCCAAGAATTATATTCCAAAGTGTAGATCAATTTGGTATATTAACAAATTATTTCTTACTTGATAGTGGATCTTCTCATGTGTTATGGCTTTAGAAAATTTGTTTTAAGACCATTTGCTCTAAAATTATGTCTTCTATTTTTGCTATTCAATGTTGTTTTTGTCATGGCTTATGCTTAAGACTAATGAGCTTTCTAGTTCCTCACATAAACTACTCAACTTAACTAACATAGTTAAAATATTTTGTTTTTTCCACTAAATTCAATTTTTTCACTCTCTTATAATTATTTTATTTTTTCTTCATTTTGTTGTAATTTTTATCCTCATTTTATTTATTTTAATTTATCTGTCAAATGGAGAAATATGAAACAAATCAAATCAAGCTTCTAGTCCATCTTTCATTTTAAATTATTCCAATTTCTAGTTAGAAAATAATAAGGCTTAAATATCAAATTTGATTATAAATAGTGTCTTTTTGATTTTGGTAGGAATATAAGTGAGTTGCACTCAACTCGCGAACCTTACCAACCAAACTCAATCCAACCCATTTTTTGTGAGTTGGGTTGAGTTTATTCTAATAAACCCAATTAAAATTGAGTTGGGTCATGAGTTTAAAATTTTAGAGTTAATCAAACTCAACCCAAATTGAATATATGTTAAACTTATAAAAAAAATATTATTTTTCTACTAATATTGAAAGTCTTAAACTTAAATAGATTTTCATACGTCTCACTAAATCACTTTTATATAGACATATTTTTGAAAATATTGATTTTAAAAATATCTCATATTAATTTTGAGATTAATATATTTTTAAAATAATTAAATTTAGGGAGTTGATAATTTTTTTAATGATTCAACTCATAAATTGTCTATAATATTTTTTTATAGAACTAAAATTTAT
>JAMLFT010001344.1:0-31469 GCA_026544285.1 Pachyrhizus erosus
AAATTATTTTTTAAATTATAGATATTATCATTATTATTTAATTATCACTTAAATAAATTAATACTATAAATATTATTAAAGTAAAACTTTAATTTATAACCATATTAATTAAAATAAACTAATTTAGGAAAAAAAGCTGGTGGAGTAATAAAAAAGTTTCCAACTTAAAAAAAAAAAAAAAAGACTTTCTAGAAAATATTTTCTTGCCGCTTCTCAACGTTATAAATAACCACATCTTAATTCGCACTCACTCTTGTAAGCGTTACTCCGCCAACACAATTCACAACCAAGTGTCAATCTCACCGAAAACCTACGTTCAATGGCAAACCAAAACCCCTCTTCAATTCCAATCTCAAACCCCGAAACAACCCAAACCGCTCCAAAAATAGGTTTCTCAGCCAAAGTAATAGCACAGAAAGTGAAAACCAACTTGGTTTTACGTTCAAAATGGGCTGAACTTAACGGTGCCATGGGTGACCTTGGCACCTACATACCAATAGTGCTATCTCTCACACTTTCAAGGAACCTCAACCTTGGCACCACATTGATCTTCACAGGCTTGTACAACATCATCACTGGTGCAATTTATGGGGTCCCCATGCCCATCCAGCCCATGAAGTCCATCGCCGCCGAGGCCTTATCGGATTCCTGCTTCGGCGTGCCAGAGATCATGGCCTCCGGCATCTTAACAGGCGGGGTTTTGTTCTTACTGGGTGTGACAAGGTTGATGCAGCTTGTCTACACCCTGATTCCTCTATGTGTTGTGAGGGGAATTCAACTAGCACAAGGCTTGTCATTTGCTTTGACAGCAATTAAGTATGTGAGGAAAATTCAAGACTTGCCAAAGTCTAAATCTTTGGGTGAGAGGCATTGGTTTGGGTTGGATGGTTTGGTTTGGGCCATTGTTTGTTTGTGTTTTATTGTTATTGTGAGTGGTGCTGGTGAGAAGGATCATGGGTGTGGATGTGATGGTGAAGATTTGGGTTGCCGAATGAGGGTTGAGGGTGCAAACAACAAGAGAAGTAGAGTGAGAAGGGTCATTTTCTCACTTCCTTCTGCTTTCATGGTGTTTGTGTTGGGTGTTGTTTTGGCCTTTATGAAAAGGCCTAAGGTGGTGCATGAAATAAAGTTTGGACCTACCTCTATGGAAGTGGTGAAATTCTCTAAGCATGCATGGAAGAAAGGTTTTGTGAAGGGTACTATCCCTCAGCTCCCATTGTCTATTTTGAATTCTGTGATAGCTGTTTGCAAATTGTCAAAGGATTTGTTCCCTGAAAGGGACTTTTCTGTCACTTCACTTTCTGTGAGTGTGGGGTTGATGAATTTGGTTGGTAGTTGGTTTGGTGCCATGCCATGCTGCCATGGGGCTGGTGGACTTGCAGGGCAGTACAAGTTTGGTGGAAGGAGTGGGGGGTGTGTGGCACTTCTTGGTGCTGCCAAGTTGGTATTGGGATTGGTGTTAGGAAGTTCATTGGCACACATTTTAAGGCAGTTTCCAGTGGGGATCTTGGGGGTGTTGCTTCTGTTTGCTGGAATTGAATTAGCCACTTGCTGTAGGGACATTAATACCAAAGAAGATTCCTTTGTGATGCTTATTTGCACTGCATTTTCTATGGTGGGATCAAGTGCAGCTCTCGGCTTTTTGTGTGGAATCATTGTTTATGTGCTTCTTAAACTAAGGAATTGGACAAATAATGATAAACCATTTTCTACCATATGGGTGCAAAAAAGTCCCGAGCAACTCTGAAGAAAAAGGGGCATTAGCATATATAAAATATTATTGCTTGCTATTGCTAGGTATTATGTTATTGTAACTACTAAATTAATCAGGGTGAACGAGTTTCAAGAATGTTGTTGTCCTAAAGTGTTTTTTCTAATTTGTTTTTTTCAAAATTTCTTTTGCTTTGTTAGTATATTTGAAGCTAAATGGGGTTTTGTTAGGGGACTTGATGCAGTATAGTGAATTAGCAGGAACTTAAAGTTGTTAATGGGTTTTGCTCCTTATCCATGTGTACAACATTTATGTAACGCTTAATTATAATTTACTATATAAAAGAAGTTGCTTCAACTACAGAATCTATTGTTGTTGGATGGAGGATGGAGTTTTATCAATGTCAATGGGAAGAATTTTAATTTGCTTTCTTGACAAAAGTAAAAGCAACACAAGGAATATAGCATTCCAATTGGAGCTAGTAATGCGATCACCTTTCCGAATAAAATTTAAGATTGGATGCTTGAATATATAGAATTTGTATTTTGAAAAGACTTGCAAATTAGCATTAAGTTGGGGCATGATGCCATTCCAACTTTTGAAATTCATCCCAAAACCATAAGGAACTAACCACTACCAGTAGGGTTATTTTCTTTATCTTTCACCTTTCCACTTATTTGCTTCAACTTTAAACTCTAAATTATTGTCAAAGCTAACTAAAAGTAGTTTTCATGTTATTGGTTGTGAATAATCAAGAGAAGAAAGTAAACTTTTTTTTTTTTTTTTCACACGCCAATTCCGAATAATCCCTCTATCGTGTTTAGCTGGTGATGATGAAGAATAAGAATAGATAAAAATTTCATGATAAGATTAGCCACGGAATATGTTATGAATGAGAGTATAATCGTTTTAAAAAATATGGATGGCTTCTCTTCCACTCAGCTAGATTACCTTAGAGTTCTGTTCACCCACTTTCTGTCCAAAGTAGCAAATATAAATATATTAACAGCATAAAAGGGTAAGAATCCCAATAAAGACTTCATCCCGTGTAAGAAATGACGATAAAATGTTTGTTTGAATTTAGAAACGAGTATCGGTTAATGTACAGTTGAAAATTCTCTGGCCAGACCTCACTGGTTGAGGTTAATCATACGTGTAAATATGATTAGTTTTATTTTAATTTTTTTTTAAAAATTAATTAAAAATAAATAAATAAAATTATATAATTATTAATATGTAATTATAACATTTATAGGTAAAAATATTTTTTTAGCTTAGATCAGAATTACAAGTGTCATTTAACTTATTGAATTGAATTACGAATTAATTTTGCTTATTTTACGTGATTGCTGTTAGTTTATGAAAATTTTGTATACCAAAGAAATCGAACATATGCATGAAGGAGTTAGGGTTGCTTTCTCAATAGGTTTAAAGTCACAGATCGCATCATGTCAAAAACTTTTAGAAAATCCATGCTTCCAAGGTTCTTCTATTCCCTCATTTCCAGTTATCTTTTCAAAATCCCAAATACAAATATGGTTTCAATATTTATTCAATGAATTTGCGTGTCTATTATGTTTGTGTTTAAGCTTAATTTCTCGATCTTGTTATATTTTCAATTGGTACGCACCCGAAAATCTATTTTCTCTCACAATCAATAATGCTACATGATTTTCTTGACGATGTTAATTTCATTTCAATTTTGTTGTCCAATGCATGAAACATCTAACCATTTTATTTGGCTTAATTTTTTTATTTCGTTTCATTGTTTTGAAAATTTTCGTTTCTAATATTTGTTGATTTTGGTCCAATTCAAATTATGATGGAAAAAATAAATTATTGAACTAATATTTTAATGGTGTGAGGAGGAAAATTTGCAGTCATAATAGTTGTCTTTTGGAACTCATTTATCTTTGATGTATGTTATGTAATTTTAATTTACCAACCTTTTTTCATACAATTTCAAAAGTAAAATTTTCACTTTTTACTTCTTAATTCAGTGTTTCATGTATCTCTATCTAAAATAAAGTGCATGCTCGCTAACTGACTTTGGTTACATGATGAGAAAGGTCATCACGTTTTCATTTGATTAAAAAGAATTTAATATTTAGATCGATTACTAATCAATTAATTTTTATTTAAACTTAATCATGAAATATACTTTCTTAATATTTAGGGTCTGTTTGGAATAGTTGAGTTTTTAGTTTTTAAATACAAGTTTTGAAACAAAACGTATTTAATAAAAATGCAGTTGAAATAATTTTTAATTTAATTTTAAAATAGTTTTAGTTTTATTTTTAAAATTAAGAAAAAAGATTTGCAAAATTAATTTTTAATTTAAAAGATACTCTTCTCACATTTATCAATGATTATTCTTATTACCACCATTAACATTGTTGTCACTACTACTAGTGTCATCGATACCCCTACTACTAGCATCGACATTACCACTACTACTACTGCAACCACAAGTACCACCACCATTAGCATCATAATCGTCACTATTATTATTAACACTACCATTATCACCAATATCAACACCATCACTACCACTACCATCAACAACATTACATTATTACCACCACCACCATCACCATTTGCATTACTACCATCACCATCGACACTATCACCACTTGTACCGCTATAAGCAAATGTCATTATCCCTTTATCACCATAACCAATACTAGTACTAGCACCATCAACCATCACCAACAATAACACAATCATCGACATTAGTACCACTAATACCGATATCACTATCATCAACTTAATTGGATTTTAGTGTCATAAGAAATAGATTATGTGTGACCATGCTAACCTTGGGAATGTTTCTTTATTTGTTAACTACTTAATTTGTACCATTTTTTATTGAGAAAATTACATTGACACCTTTTGTGATTTCTTGAGATTGCACATGATATCTTATATTTGTAACCCTTTAATAATTCTTTTAAATGATTTTAAATATATTGAATTGACACAACCTATTTTTTAAAAATCAAATTATAATGTGCACCCTTTATGAAAGTTAATGTAAATGGTAAAAAGGCAACAAACTAGAAAAATGTGTCAATGTTGTTAAAGATCAAAGCTTCAAGACTTAGATTTTTATTTATTTCATTATGCCAACCATGTAAAGATGTGACATTGTATTGTTTATTTAGTAAAATAAGCTTGTGTGCATATAGCTCTTAGATAGTTCTAAATTATGCTAATTTCAAATATGACAGTCTTTTTACTGATTTAATCATTACATGAGTGTGTAATAGATTATAAGAGTTAAAAGAATTTAGAATCAGAAATTTGAGCTTATGTAATCGATTATATAGTTCAATTTAATCGATTACATATTGTCTAGAATAACTGTATTTTAGATTGTTTTGATGTAACCAATTACATCAAATAAGAGTAATCGATTACATTATCAATCCTGATGTTTTATTGAGAGAAAAAGATTGATTTAATCGACTATGCAACTAATTACACAATTTAAATTCATAATTGAATTATGTAATCTATTACGTGGTCTCTTAAATTAGTTTTGAAATTAGAAAATTCTTTATAAAAAGACATTCTCTCTCAAAATCAATACATGAATGAAAATTTAATTTTCAAATACACAAAAACTCTTTCAGATCAAAGTTTACTTAAAAAAAATTATAAGCTATCTTTTTGTTTTAAAAGAAAGTGATCAAAGTAAAATAAAGATTGATTGCATTCAAAGATTTGTCAAAGATTAGAGTCAAAAGCCATCTAAGTTTGTAAAATCAAAATTCAATTTCAATATTTTGCACTTTTAAGGTGTATTTTAATTCATCAACCTTCTTTTTAGATTGTTTAGATCTTAGAGGGATTCTAAGATTGAAAGATAAGAAATATGGTACTTGTTAATTTTTTTTATAGGTTTTAAGGAAATTTTATATAGAAATTATCTATTCATAATGTTTGTATTACAAATTTCTATAGTGCAAGAAAAAGTTTGACTAGAGTTGTCAAACTAACATTGGATACAAACTTGGATTTTGGCTGAACCAGTATAAATCTTTATGTTCATATTTCTTTCTCTCTTAAAATTGTTATTGATTCATTAATCAAAAGATTTAGTAATATCATTTTTATTTTTTTTTATGAAAAAGGATAAATAAACATAATTGGAAAAAGCCTTTTGCTGTGTTAAAAGTTTGAAATCCTTGAATTTTTTAATTGAAAAAGGGGATAAATCTATTCATGTCCCTCTAAATTTCTTAGTTATATTCTAGAAATGTAATTTTCTCATTTTTATTGTGGTATAAAGTGTTATTATTTACATCACTCACTATTGAACCTCTTCATTTTTTCATGTATGGTATAGGCTAAAATTGGTTATCTTAATGAGCTCCATAATTCATATTTGGTTAGATTGGTTAACTTTTGCATTGTGGATGACAAAAGGCTATTGATATATGAATAGATGTGTTAATGAACCTTAGATAAACAACTATTCAAGAGTATGTCCTAATTCCAACTTATTGTTTTATAGAAATATGAAATTAAAAAATGTTTTCTTAAAATAATCAAGATGTTGTTTTTTGTTTATGGTTTCACTAAAAATTTATAATGCCATTATCAATTTTAAGTAGTGGAGAACATTTTTGGTCTTGGTTGTGTAGGCATAACAATTAATAACTTTCACAAATCATTAGTTTATATGAATTAGGTGTGAAGCTTTGAATGTTCTTGCAATTTCTTCATGTGAGAAAATGTAAACTTTTAATAACTTTTGTGTAGAGTTTCAATTATTTAGCTTAATAATTGAGTTAATTTTATATGCTAGAGATATATCGTTGAATTAACAAGTAATCGTTGTTATGTATCAACATGAACTTGTTGAGACAGCCTCTCACAAGAAGATATTTTAGTGACAACAAACTATCAATAAGAAAATTCCAAGTATTTTAGACTTAAAATTACTAATGGTTTACTCTAAGATATGACTATAAGGACAAAACTTGATTAAGAAGCATGAAAGAATGTGAGAAACATCAATTTGATGTAAATATCTATAAATAAGGTATGTACATCATAAGCAATTCTACTATAAGGAGAATTATCAAAAAAACATACAAGACTGATAATGTATTTCAATAGATTAAAGTGCAACAAGATTATAACTTGTATATGATCAAAAGATGAGTCCATTCAGAGTAGTAAGATTAGAAACTACACTTAACAAGAAGGATCACCAAAAGAAAACAAAAACCATAGTAGAATAAAGTTTAGAAGTTGTAAAAATGACAAGGAAAACCAATCAAAAACCATTTGTGTGAAAGAGACAACTCATATATAGTTTACTAAGGTTGAATGCTCTTCACTAGCTACAAAAGACTACCTTAAGACTTATAAAAGGACTTTCATTCAAATGAGTTCAATGCAAGAAAGGAAAATAATTAAGAAAGGATATGATTAGAAATCAATGCTTCTAGTGAGAAAGTTATAACTTTTAATAAGAGTTTTTCTTAGCAAAAACACTCTAGGATTTTTTTTCAATCGTGTATTTATCCAAAAGAGTGAATATAAGCATCTTATTTTATGTAACTTAATTGAAATGGGCATCTAGAAGGAAAACATAAAGATTTTCCAAATAGAACTTGTGAGGGAGACACAAAAGTGTAGTAAGGGAACCAATGGTTCTAAAGTATGTTTGTAAACACAATCGAGTTAGTTGTGTATGTCAAGAGCAAGTTCACTACGAATTAAAGTCCTTAAAGACTTGTGAAAGAATACTTGCAATAGTGGTAATATTAGTTAAAGAATCTACAAATATAAAGAATATTAAGTTTACAACCTATAGAGGTGAAAATACTCAAGTGAAGACTTGAAGATGTGAGATTAGTTAGGATAAACCTAGAAAGATGAAAATACTAACATGAAAAGATCAGATTACTTTGTAGAGGTGATAATATCAGTTTGAAAAAAAAAACTTAAATAGGCTTGACATGGATATTTGCAACTTGTAGAGGCTTGCGAAGAATATTAAGAAATCTTGAAGTGACTTAAGGTGAAACAATATCCTTTGTAGTTAGAGTAATTTTTAGCGTAAACTCCTACAAGTGGTAGGGGCTAAATGTAGCCTAAGATTTAGGGTGAACCAACATAGAATTTTTGCATGTTATCGTTTCTCTTGCTTCTAATACTTGTTTTTTTGTTGATATAACTTGTGTTTTTAAAAAATATTTATTAAAAATATTAACTTAATTAAAACTAAGTTGAAAAAGGTTTTCAAATTATTCTTACACTTAAGAAGTAGTAAAACAATCTACTAACACTAAAAACTAGATTCTAATATATATGAAAACTTAAATATTTATAAACCTATTTTGAGAAGAAGTTTCTCATAATTAACTTGGTATGCTATTTACTTGTTCATATTCCATCCATGTTTGAAATAGGATTCCCTTGCTCCTAAAACACTACTAATAATCAAGAAGAAGCTTAAGCAAATAATATGAGAAGCTTGTGTGTGTTTATATATATAGAAAAAGAAATTATTGGTCAAGGGTCACAATTTAACCCACCCTTATAGTGAATTTTTAATTCACTTCAGTTAGTATTAGAGGTCAATCTTGGAGAGTTGACCACACTTAATAGTTTGAGAGGAAAATATTTTGAAGAATTGATGACCAACATAAGCATTACGTTTATTCATTCTAGAAAGAGCATCCATGAATAGACCACTAGGGTTTGATGGGAGGGCTACTACTATTGGAAGGATAAAATAAAGTACTTCATGGAGTCTTAATATGTAAACATGTGTGATATTGTCAAAAAAGGTCCCTATATTCTCACTATAAAGATTTCTAAAGGAGAATAATAAGCAAAGCCAATAGTCCAATGGACTTTAGAAAAGAAGTAGAGATATCTTCTAAACACCAAAGCAAAATATTTTCTCTTATGTGCTTTAAGTAAGAATGAGTATAATAAAGTGTTTAGTTATGAAACAACCAAAAAGATATGGAATACCTTAAAGATATCTCATAAAGAGAATAATCAAGTTTAGGAATCTAAAATCAACATCCTGACTCTTTAATATGCATTGTTTTAAATGCAGAAACATGAATACATTGACGAGATCTTCAGTAGATTCACTATCATCATCAATGTTATGAAATCCTTGGAGAAAACTATAGCACCCAAGATCAAATTCACAAAATCCATAGAAGCTTACCTAAACTTTGGAGATTTAAGGTTACAACTATCCAACAGGAAAAGAATCTAAACACCTTAAAGCTAGATAAACTACTTAGATCTCTCTATGTCCATGAGCAAAAAACAATGAACTAAATCATGTCTAAAAGAGGGAAGCCAATAATTCTTAAGGTAAGCACTTCAACAAGAAATTTTATTGAACAAACAACATATTTTGAAGATGATGAAGAAAATACAACTTCTAGAAAGGGTGATGAGCTTGCATTAATCTCAAGTAGGATTCAAAGATTGAGACTCAAAAGAAGGGACAAAGGAAAAATATACTTCAAGGATCCTTAAAAGAAAGAATGAAGACTAAGGAAACTTACTTTAAATGCAATACACCTAGACATTACAAGTAAGAATTTTCATTGCTACAGAAAGGCCAAAATTAGTTTTATAAGAAGCTAACAATGCCAACTTGGGAAGATTTAGAAAAATAATAAAAAAAGAAGAGGCTGAAAATGTCTAAGCCAACTTATGCTCATGTCTAACAGACTAGAAACTAATACTTGTGATGTATCAGATTTTGAAACTTTTAGTATTAGAGAATATAGAGATTTTGAAAATGCTTTTGATAATCTATTAGATTCATACACATTCACTAAAAAATGCTTTATTTCTAGGTAACTTTAGCACAGGTAAACTTTTAAAATTTAAACTTGTCAGGAGAATTACAATTTGATGGAACATAATATTTCACATAACTTCATTTAGAATATTCTTAACTTAAATATACAAGGTAGATAAAGTCATAAGTAAAATTACTATTACATTCTCATAATGTATTTTGTAACCATAACAAGATAATATCTATGATAACTTTCCATATCTAATTTATCTAATCAGATCTTTCAGAAGGATCTTCTTCCTTTGAAGAACCTTTCCTTCTATCTGGATTATTGGCTTGAATTGAACTCATGGAGGATTGTGGGGGTGGAGAAGCTCGAGGTTGTTACCATGTTATAGGAACACTAGTATATCTAGGAGGTGAAGTTTGGGATAGAATCACTGGTATGTTTATGTGATGAAATTGCCATGGAACTATGATATTGGTAGGCCTAAAGGAAAATCGGACATATCTCATGAACGTATCATCTCCCTTTTAAAGGTATTATAGTTAGGTGAAATAGTGGTTGAAACTCTTCTATCATCTGTGTTTGAAAAATGTGGAGGGATCTAGGAGTGAGTTATCTATCCTTAGGTAAACACCCATATATATATATATATATATATATATATATAGAGAGAGAGAGAGAGAGAGTATTTCTAACTAGAGTAACTCTCGTCTTACTGTAACGTGCCTAATTAGGGATTATACTCAATTTGGGACCCTTCGTTTCCTCCAAAACTACTAACTCCGAGAGGACTTACATGAGCGTGTCATTAATAATCCAATTTCCAATCTTAGGTTAATGATCATGAGTACATATCTTGCCCAATACTGGGTCCAAGATACTATCAATCGAGTCTTGGTAATGCTCCGCTTTGTTAGAGACGACAAACCGATTTTGTGACACCCTCTTCACTCTGAGCGGTTCACAACTTGGCACCTTATCTACCCCTAAGGTCTCACTAGAGCTTGTGTATATTCCTTAGATACCTTTTGTAGTCAACCTTTGCATTTCCCATTCTTAGTTCTCACTCGTTAGGCTTTCAATTCAACCTACCTCCCTTATTTCATCTGTCAAATCTACTATTCATTCTTCCTTGGTACTGATGGCATGTTCAAATATCTTATGGATAACATTCATCTTTTAGATCTTAATCATTCTATATTTGTCATCATTGTCTGAGCATTCCTCAGTTTATTTTCTACTCTAGGATTATTTTAGAAGCGTACTGTCTCATGTGGGCAATTATTATGGATATATACCTCCTATTAGTAGTAGAGGTATCAAATCCTATCTATACTATCAATTTAACATATTTAAAATTATAATCAATTATCACAACAATTAATAACACATATTATAATCAAATAGCAATATAGGGGCAAAATGGTCATTTTACATTTTTTCTTTCAAAGTTCCTTTCTACCTTTATATTTATATGGAAGAGGTAGTTCTAGAAAGGTTTAGAATCTACAATTGAATTAGATTGAAAAATTTCCTTGAAAAAAAGGCTATTTATCAATTTTCTCTTAATAGAGGTATTTTGATCATTTTATAAAATTTATCCTTTAAGGATTTCCCATCATTTTTCCTATTAAAAAAAAAATGTTATAGAGGTACTTTAATATCACTAGGAAATTCTTAGATTATCTTTCCTTGAAATTAAAATGACCAAATAGTGATAAATCTTAGTTTTATGTCATAGGGGTATTTTGGCCATTTTGGGATAAATATTTATTTCTAAGGATTTTCAATTTCAAAAAATGACAAAATATTCTAGGTCCATACATAAATGGTCTTGAAAATATTTCCTCTAATTTTATTAAATAAAATAGTTCAAAATTTATAATTTTCATATCTAGGAGTATTTTGGTAATTTTATAAAAATAAAAATAAAATTTTTTCTTGAAATTTTTAAGAAATATGTTTTATAGGCTGTTTATTAGGCAGAGATACATTCTAGACTTATTTTCAATAAGCTTTTGGTAGGAAAATAGCATATATTTCTTAATTTAAAGGTCAAGGGTATTTTGGTAATTTTACTATTTTAGGGGCAAAATGGTCATTTTTTTCATTTCACTTCTTCTTCCTTTGGTTATAGTTCTGGTTTGAAACTAGAAACTTTGAATTTCTTCATAACTTAAGCTTTATTTTCCAAAATCATGCAATTCTCTTCGTCCTATATTTAGTACCTTTAAACGAAGGTTAAGAGCAATTAAAAATTTCAGAATTTACTCTAACAAAGAAAATTTTCGTTCATGGCTGTCAAAGGAATTTTGAAAATTTGATTTCATGGTTTTTGGGTCAATTTCGACCAATTATGGACACAACAATGAAATAAATAAGCTTAGGAAGGATTTCATACAGAAAATTCGAAGAATAGAAGACTTTTCCTACCTTTTCGAAGTTTTTCGGCAACAAGTTCAAGTTTTTTGGCGAGGGAGTCCAATTTGAGTTGCTCCTTGTTGTTTTCTTCGATTTTTCCACCAAAATGATGTTGGTAGGATTTCTAATGTGTTTGGGATCAATTTGGGTAAAAAGGTTCAAGTTTTGAAGGTAAATTTGCCTAATTTGATTCATGATTTTGTGCCTTCGTTCTCCCTTTGTCGTGGTTTATTTATAGAGCCTTCGACCTAATTTTTGGGGTTATAAAAATCGTGAGGGATGGGCGAAACGTTTTATGGTAGTGGTAGGGTAGCAGGGCTTAGGGTAGTGGTTTTGAAGCTCGAGGGAAGACGGTTTGTAGAGTTTCTGCTCGAGGAGGAAGACGATGGCAGGGCATAGGGAGAGCGATGTGGCTGCTTTTGATTTTCTGGAGGAGGTTGTGTTAAGTTAAATAGAAATAAGGGTGCTTTGTAAGCACCAAAAGCACCACGGTCCAGTAGTTAAGACACTGGATCCCTATGCCAAGTCTCGGCTTTGAGCCTTTGCTGTGTCATTTTTCTTTTCTGCATTTTATTTCTTCCTTCTTCCATCCAACATTGGTTCTTAATTATGTATTTCCTTTGATTTAATGCCACGAGTATCTAGCTTAGATAGCAATGCGCCTTTCTTCTTCTCCCGTCTTCGCAGGGCTTGGGTTCAACTTAGCCTTGCCCCTTTTCGATTTTTCTTTTCTTTTTCTCTTTATATTTTTCTTTGAGTTTCTGTTTCAATTTTAATAATAATATTTTTGATTTCTATTTTTTTTTTCAAAAATCTTAAAAATTCATTTATATTTTTCTTTTGCTGATTTAAATTTTCTTTTATTCAATTATTTATTTTATTTGATAAAATTTTATTTATTTTTATCTAAAATATTTATTTATTCATATTAAATTCCTAAAAATTTATTTTTATTTTCTTTATATTCTGACTTCTAATTTTTATTCTTCCTTTCCTTTATTTTTTATTATATTTAAAACATTATAAATCTATTTTCTATTTAGAAATTAGTTTATATTTTCATCTTAAGTTGATTTTAATTTTAATTTAATTTTGACTAACTAAAATCTTTAAATCCTTCTTTTTTTCTCTCTCATTTTCTTCTTTTCTTTCTTTGGGAAATATTATCTACTAGATAGATAATATTTTCTTCAAAACAAATAGAATTTTAAATCTTATTTTGAGAATATTCTATAATATTAAAAAGGAAAAGAAATAAAATTTCTATTTAAATTTATAATTTCACTAATTCATAAATAGGATGATAAACATGCGACATTCATTTTTGGCAAAATAATTACAAGTTTTTAATTCAAAAGTTTCCTCTATCCTTACCGAAGGAGCAAGAGATTGAAAAGGTTAAAATCTTTGAAGCACGTTCCAGGTCTAAAGTGGATGCTCCCAAAGCATATTCTCTTCTCCACAATTACCTAGATTACCTGTCTTTAGTTTTAAAGTTAACTTTCTTGATTCATCTATCTATTTTAGTTGCTATTGACAGCGTTTAGTAACAGGAAAAGTTGATGTAATGTGACATTAAACATAAAGAAACCAATGGTGATCTTTAAAATTGAGAAGGACTAGATTTAGGATTAGTGCTCCTTCAATTGAGAAAGCTCCTTCAATTCTAGCTCGAGTCAAGTTCAACGGAACAATTTGTAAAAAATGAAAAGTGCTTGGGAAATAGTGTCGAATTAGTGAAATCTACATTGTTGCTTTATTGGAAAAGGTGAAAAGAAAATTATCAAAAGGAGTTGAGAAGTAATTCAAAGAAAAAGTGATTATCATTAAAAATTACTGATAGCATTGGCAAGCTATGAGGTGAAAGTGAGAAAAAGGTGAAAAGGCAAGGAAGGAAAAGTTGGATATACCCAAATTCTGCTTATTTATGTTCTTAAAAACAAAAGACCAAGAATTTAATTTGATAAGGAGGCCCCATTTTTCCTACTTTGGCTTTTCTAGATTTAGATAGATATAGGTAGATACTCCTATGATTGATCTATACTTCATTATAGCTCAATATAATAATTAGGTCTCGATGTTACATGCCAATCATGATCATGAATGAGTATCATATAGGGAGGGACTAGGAACGCATAGATTTTGCAGTGGCAGTCCTTGTCTCTACCATCGAATTTCATTTAACAATTAGAAGCATGGTATTAAAATAATGTGAAATTGTTATGCTTGTCTTGTAGCTCTATTTGCAAGAACAATAGACAATTTTATATTGGTTTCTGTCACAAACGTATCTTTAAATGGCCAACAGTGATAGACATTAATTACAGTACCTTCACTATTGAATACATTGTACAAGAAACATTATTATTGACTAAAGTAAACATTACACCTCTTTCATATTATCCAACCTAAGGGGGAGACAAACAGAAAGAAAGCATGGCTTGCTATTCAAAGATATATGTTCTCAAAATATGAATGTCAGTGCATATGCTAATTAGAGTTGAACGTTTTACTACCAGTAACAACATTCCGCATTATATTTGGAAACCAAATCAACCATACTAAGGTCTATATTCCATGGCAACACTTACAGCAAATTAAATAGATTATTTTATTTTTCCACCCCTAAGTTCTTACCAATGATGACAAAAGAAAATATTTGACTTGTATTGTTATGTACAAGAACTGTAAAAATTTACATGTAATTCCAATAAATACAGGTAACGACCACGTAGGTCTGCATTGAATGGTTAAATGAGTTGATTAGAAGCACTGTCATTCTTCTGTGTGTAAAATATTTTGCATGCACTTGGGAATATAAGTGCTTTATATTTACATTGCAATTTACAAGGGAAACGAACTGAACTTGGCACAGGAATGACAGAATCCTAGTCATTCTCTAATTTTCGTGGTCCATATAAGACAGAAGACCGAGACAGTGTGCCAAATTGTTGAAACTAGTCAAATGGATTTCCTCCTGTATTGGAAAAAGAATTTGTAGTTTTGGAGTTCTTGAGTCCCCTATTTGACTGTTGAATGGGGTCTAGAGATCCAAAAGCAGTTATGTCATCAGTTTTCTGTGGTCTACAAAATATTAGAAGGCAGTACAATTAGAATAGGGTCAGCATTTTCAACCGAGAATATCAATCTTATTATTGTTGTGTAATCTCATAAATAATAAAAATATGCAGAAAGATACAGAGTATTTTACAGCATATACATAAGGTTGGCATATGTGTTCAAGACAAAGGCATAAATTCTTCTAAGAACAACTCACCACCCTATATTTTATTAATCACCAAAATCCACTAGTAAGAATTCCTAACAAATAGCATTGGAGTGTAATTTTATAAAGAATTAAATATATTTTTCTTTTGTCTCTCGTACATTTTTGAGTTTTACATTTGGTCTTTATTAATTTTTGTTTTTATTGATTTTTGAAATTTTAATTTTATATTTGGTCTCTGTTATTACATAAACTCTTTTAGCTTAAAACATTACCATATGATGAAAAACATATTAAAAGTTGTGATAAAATAAATTAAGAGACTAAAAGAAAAATTAAAAAATATTTCAGGAACCATATAGTAGAGTTAACATTATGATGATAGTGATGAAATATATAGATTAAATCTCTTTTAGAAACCAAATGCAAATTTCATAAATTTGTCGAGGATAAAAACAATTTTCTTTTATTATGAACCAAATACATAATTTATAAATTTTTCAAACACTAAAAATAGATTTAAACCTTTTATAAAACTACATCCAGTTATTTCAACTATCCACCACAAATGCTCCTTCCATTAATGTTGTGTAGTTTTAGGAGCTATCTTCCTCTAATTTTATAACTTATTTTTGAAAATATTGTAGTAGTAACAATAAGTTATTCTAATACCATCGGTTAAGATATTGACATGCTTGATCCTAGATAAACAACTACAAGGCACATGGAAAATGGAGAATAAGTTGTGTTTCTTTTCTTAAAATTATTCTTTTATTATATTGATATTAAATTTTAAAGAGAAACGTTGTTTCTTTAAATTAAATTGATATTTTTCTTTATATCTGTTTTTTGGTAAAATTTCTAATAATAAGAAGGTTTAACTACGAATTTGATTATCGAAAAATAGAGTCTTTTTGATTTTATTTATCTTTTTAAAACAAAGTTTCAAGGACCAAAATTATTTGTTTTGTTTTGGTTCTTGTTTTAAGTAATTTTTTGGTTTCAGTTCTTGTCATTTGTTAAATGATGATGTAATAATGACGTTAACAACTTAGTGATTTATCACTTTATTAAGGAGTTTGATAAAAATATTATGTATATTTTTTTTTTGTCAAAGTATATTTTTAAATTTTTATTAATTATTCTGATGTTGTTTATTGTTTTGAACAAATAGGATTTAAAAATATAATTTATTGAAAAAATTATACATAATTATTTTATGAGATTTTTTTATGACGTGATGAGTTATTGGATTGTCAAAGTTGTTATTATAATATCATTTAATATTGTCAGTTAACAACATTAACTAAAATAATTTTTTTAAAGGATCAAAATAAAAACTAAAAAACTAAAATAAATAATATTTTATTTGTCTAGAATTAAATTCTAATAAGAAATACATGTCTATTATCTATACTAATAATAAATTGAATACTCATATTTTGTGTACACATTTTTAAAATTTTTTTGTCTTCTAAAATGCTTATCATAAATTATAACTTTTTAAATATGGAAGTTATTTATATCTCTTAACTATTTTTTTTATTTTAATTAAAAATTTAAAAATATCACTACATCTGTTGCTATAATTAAGAAGCAAATACCAAATTTATTAAAACCAATAAAATATTTGTTAATTTTAATTAATATTGTGATAAATTTAAATTTATTTTAAAAATACTTATAATATTAATTAATTTAAATGATGGTCAGATATAATAATACTATTTATATTTTAAGAAATTTATTTTTATCCTATAAACATGAGTTATATTATTAATAATTCAATAAATATATCTATTTTTATAAGAAATAAGTAATATTTTATTAATAGACTTTATAACAAATTTTGGTTATAAAACGATGTTAGAAATTAATATATTTAAAAATGATTATATGTTTTTTATAGTTAGAAAAAAATATTATCATTTTATTTTTTATATATAAAAATAAAGGTAGTGATAATTAAGGCAGAGAGAGTCGACTTCCTACTAGTTGTAAATAAAGAGAATCTAACTTGGTGACATGCTTCATTGCTTATAATTTAGTGATTATACTATAAGGAATCCAAAACTAATACCAAGAATAGGATTTACCTTGTGGCTTGCTCCTTATTAGTAACTTGATCCAAGTACACACCTGAGAAGAGTGAACAAAGAATAAGCATGACAAGAAAATAAAGATAAATCTTCAAAGGAAATGGAAGATAATAATGGCAATAGATACCCATGGAAACTGGAGATGCATAACATGGGGAGTGAGACATCATTGCCCCTAAAGACCCAAGGCTTGAAGCATGCATTAATGTTGTTTCGGGTAATGCTTCAGTGGCTGGTACACCGTGCAAAGATGCCATAGAAGGAAGCTATATATAGACAAATACCACCCAGTCTAGAAGGTTAAAAAACAATTTATTGGCTTCATTCAAAGGTTTTAATTTAAAGAACACAAGCCTGATAACACCGAAGAAAGAGAATGTGATGAAAACTTATACTTCAAGATAAGCAATACATGTCAATGAGGTTGTTTGGAGCAAAGTTTAGTGAAGAAATAGTAAAAAAAACAAGAGGGTGAGAACACCAGATCAGATGATAAGACATCTTGCTAGACCATAAAAGTAAAGTAAAATAAAATAAAAATAATATATGATATAAAGTAGCATCAAAGTTGTAATGACTCCAACCTCAGGGATATTCTTAAATGATATATCCATTGAATTTGACAAAAGAACCCCCCCTCCTGCCCCACCAACTCACAAAAAAGAAAGCTTGCTTCAGAAGAAATTTTCAGCATAACAAGCATTATTTCCTCAATTAATGGAATGTTCTATGATCTGAATTTAGTCATAAATTAAAGTCTAACAGTTTTTAATAATGATTTTGTGGGTACTCAAACAATCAACAGTATCAGCAATTGGCATACTGCATAGAGTTGGTATCAAATTCTTGAATACAAATACAGTTGAAAAATTGTCAACATAAAAACTATTTATATCTCAGGCCTAAAAGTAAGCCCTTCTAATTGGGTTTCAGCATGTTAACAAACTGTACTGATTGTTTTATATTGATGGATCTTCCATGATCTATGTGGTGAATCTCGTTAATTAGTTATACTCCAAAAAGATATAATAAGATGAGACACGGATTCAGTGTCATCTGGACTTGAAATACAGTTAAATTATGTGATTATTTCATCTCAATGGTTCTGAATTACATAAAAACTGTTCTCATTTGCTAACTGGAGAGTTATTTCTTACTCACTCTATGCTTTGAATTGCATCAGAAGCTTCATCTTTAATTGCAGAAACAAGCTAAAATAACTAAGAAAACCAGAACAGTCTACAATTGAACTACAACCAAACTTACTACATTAAATCAGTTTGATGCTGTACATACCGATGAGGCATGAATTAGATTTCTTCCATCAGTTACTTCAAAGGGGTTTGAGTACTTTGGTGCATTTGGAACGGCTGAGGAAGGCTGTAAATGAAGCATCATGTCAATTAATCACCAATCCATATCTAAACCAAGCAAAGAGCCAAAGTTAGTAATGAGTTGCATAGAATTGTACCATTGCATTTTGATAATACTGCATGCCATATCCCATGCCATGAGGTTGAACATTCTGCCAACCTGCAAGTGGTGCTGGGCTAGATAAGTAGCTTGATGTAAAAAGATCCTGCAGAATTTATTTATGCATTCAGGTTCTTTCATCTTAAAAGAAAAAACTTATAAGAGGCTACATTTGTTACCTGTGGAAGTTCCATTCTTCCACTAGAATTGGTTTCCACTTTACTGGGCTGGGAGCCAACATGAGGTCTGATTTCTTGAGTAGGTTTTGAGTGAGTTTGAGAAGATAGTTCAGTAAAAGCCCATGAAGAGTCATTTGTACTAGGAGCAACTGATGGCTGTTTGTAATCAAATTAAAGAACAAGATGAGAATAACAGTGTATGTAGACATGAAGAAATAAAATTAAGGCTCTAAAAAACCAACACAAGTTGGCATTTGCATTTTCTTCTAAATTTTTCATTATATAGGATGAAGCAATGGTATACTCTAGTGTTTTCAAAGAAATTGGTAATGTTGAGAACATGAGGTTTCAATACTTCATATCAAGAAAGCCATGCTTCATATCTCACATGATTATTTGAAGATACATCCTTGATAGTTGAATTTGTTGTTTGTGTGGTTGAACCACAACCTGCCCATACAGGAGGAAGATATTGCATGGCTGAGGTAGTTTGAGAAGATAGTTCATTAAAAGCCCATGACGAGTCATTTGTATTAGAAGCAACTGATGGCTGTGTGTAATCAAATTAAAGAACAAGATGAGTAACTCAGTAGGTAGTAAGTACACAAGAAGAAATGAAATTAAGGCTCTCAAGTCTCAATTACCAAGACAATGTTAGCATTTGCCTATTTTAAATATTTCAATATATAAATTTAGAAAACACTACTAGTAATGTTACTTCCCTGTTATAGGATGAAACAATAGTACGCACTACATTTGAGCAAAGAAATTGACAGTAATGTTGATATTTCAATTCTTTATATCAAGAAAGTCACGCTGCATATCTCACCTGATTATTTGAAGCTACATCTTTGACTGGTGAATTTATTGGTTGTGTGGTTGAACTAGAACCTGTTAATACAGATGGAAGATATTGCATGCTTGATGATCTATGTCCATGTGAAACGTTAGTATCAGGAAGAACTTCATTAGAAGGTTGTGCTGACTCAGTGGCTGGGGTTGATATAAATGACCTAACATTAGTATTGTTGGGTGATGCAGTTGTCTGGCCTACTGAAGTAGGTGGAAAGTCCCAAGTATTGTCATTTTCTACTGTTGTAGTTGTTGAATCATTATTAAAATCACTTGGTACTTTTGACATGCCACCGGTCACCGGAGTCACAGGGCCTGACAATTCGAAAAGTAAAAGGTCTAAAGGATTTTTTGCAGGCGCTGCTGCTTCAGATGTTGCCTTTGTTGTAGAAAGTTTCAAGGTATTTGTGTTTGGAGTTTTAGAATCATTGTTCTCTGTTGAAGCTCCAAATATGGCCCAGTTACTTTCATTTGATTGTGTTATAGGTGGTGATTCTGGTCCACCTCGGTCAGCAGAATGAGTAGCCTGAGACTCAGTACTCAAATCAATGAGGCTTTCTTGATTATTTTTTTGTTCAGATGGATTCTCCTCAACAGAACCCTTGCCACCAGAATGCGTAACCTTTTCAATTAAAATTTGTCAAAGGTTTTCAGTTCAAGTGGTGATCTATAACTACATAAAACTGCAATATGGTCAACTCTCAATGAGACATGTATCACAAACAAGAATATAGTTCTGTTTTCTTTTCTAAAAGTAAAATTAAAAACCTATTTCAGCATCCTGCAAAAGTACATTAAGAACTAAAAAATCAAATAAGAGGAGTTTAAAATTGATTATAGGTTCATAATTAATTAGAGGTTAAAGTAACTTTGTGTAACTTCAGTTGTATAATTTTTTTTTTTATTAAATTTTATTTCTAACTTAATTTTATAATAAACATCAAAACATAAATTATATCACGTCAAAATCAGTTTTAATCAAAATCAATTTAAGTCAACCTTGGTAACACTCATCCAAACACTTTCAAGCTTAAGAAGGAAATAACAAGGAAAGTATCTCTCAAAAAGATAGAAATTGATGAGTAAATGAATATCCAGAAGAATTTGATAATGGTAAGTAAATAATTTTGTGATTGAGGAGGTTCACCTACTTGTAAAGATGGAGCATTCTCCCTTGATATTTCTCTCAAAGGATGTGCAACAGGCAATTGGGATTTGTCCACATTCTTCTTACCGTCAATTGAAATTTGTTTTAGCTTTGCTTCTATGTTTAAAAGCCTGCGTTTTTTACGTTCTTCGTCTTGGAACCTGTCATCAACAACTTCAATTTTTATAGGACTTCTGGTGTGGCCAGCATTCCTTGAATACTTTTGTGTATATTTAGGACTTCTGCTTTCATCATATAAATATCTTAAATTCTTGTCATCACTTCTTGGATCAGAACTTGAATGAGGACTTTTGAATTCAAGACGAAATGAACTACTCTTCTTACTATCATTGGACTCCTCCTTCTCACTCTGTACACAAAAACACCAAAAAATGAACTCATTTTCAATCATTTTGAATAATTTTTTATTGTTAAAGTCAAGATAACGGATGTAAAAGAATATATAAAACTTACCATTTTAATCCTAGGAAGACTGCTGCTACAACTTTCACCAATAAATCTTCTTTTCACATAGACATGATTAATGAATTCTCGAAGTTTGTGAATATTACTGGAAGCAAAGATTTGAATTAGAAGAGATGCTTTATGAACTGGGACTAAACTTCGACGTAGTGCTTTGTGTTTTTGCTGCTGCTTTCCAATCAAAATTAATTTTTTTTTACTTCGGAATCCACATAATAAAGGATTGCATTAAATGTCAATATGCATTACCAAGGTGAAACTCCTATTTTGATAGGAGAACAACACCAAAAACACATGAACTATATCCAAATTTTTTGCTATGAACTATTACTATAAGGTCACATATGGATAAATAGTATAATTAAGAGTTTGTTTGACTAAGTTCTTTTTTAAAAACACTTTTAGGAGAATAAAAAAATAAAATATATGTTTTATAAGTTAAATTTAATTTATATATAAGATAATTTGTATAAACTCTTTTATATAATTTTTTTAAAATATAAATTTTAATTTATGTATAAACTAATTTTAATTTATAAAAAAATTATTTTATTTATTTATTCTTATTTTCTTAAAATGCTTTTGGATATGCGTATCTAAATTCAACCTTATCAAATGAGTGCATGTTCTTATATAAAGGTGTTTGGAAGAGCTTAGTTTGTCTTATGACTTTGCAAATAGCTCTTTTCAGTTTATTTTTGCAATTTTAAAAATCTTACAGATGCAAAATTACCAGGAATCAGGGTAAGAATGGCGCAGAGGATCCCATTCTTTAAAATAAATCTGCTTTGCTCTCTGTGAATGGACTAATGTTAGATGTTTATTATCAATTTACCAGTAGCTTGAAATTTTTCCAAAAAAGTAGCATGATCATGCATACCTCATTGCCACCAGCTTGAAGGGCAGTGACTTCTTCTGGAGTAAATTTAGCCATTGAAACAGATTTTACTCTATGCGTAAACTCACGGCTGTAATTCATACAACACAGTAGTAAGTAAACACAAATGACTATGAATAATGATAAAAAATCAATCTGAAATAATATGCAAATAAAGTTTCTGTGGAATGTGCACAATTAAATGAAGTAAGAAAATGATAGGGTGCATATGAAAAGAAATATATATCAATCCATCAATGGTCACAATCTGTTAGAATAAAAAACAAACGCAAAATAAATTTTATACTTACTGTATCCCACTGCAATTTGTGCAGACAAATGTAGAGAATGTTGTACACACATATTGTGGTCCCTGGTTCATGGGAATAGGCAATGTTATGTTAGATATATTGTCATAAGAAAATGTTGCGCGCACATATATGTATATGTTTCAACCTCATTGAAAGTGAGAGATATAATAAAGTAATAAGCAATACAGTTTAACACAAATTATACTCTTCAAATTAAAAATTCCTATTCCTATTCAAAGTTTTAAGCACATAAATCATTGAGAGAACTGGTTTGTTGCGAAAGTATGAGAAAAAGGTACTGGCCATAGAGTATTGTATAATGGTTGGCTTAAAAACTCAAATTTAAAAAAGAAAATAGAAAATGAAAATAAAATTACAATCACTTGGAAATGAAGGTCCAGCTACTTTTATACTGTAGAAGTCAATAAAGCATTATTCTATAACTCGACCTTTTGGAACCAATTAAGATTTACAAATTGTGATGGAAATAGCTCGCAGTTTTTGAAAGAAAAATTAAAAAAATAAAAAGGGAATGATAACAGATTCACCTTGCAGTCAACTGTCAAAGAAATAAACACTAACAAGCCTTCACAATCCTTATGAATTGGATAAATGAATCTCTAATCAATTTACGAAAACCCACCTCATAAATTTTCTGTTTTCCTGTACAATGTGTTTGGTTAGAGGGAAATGAAAAGGATGACAGATTTTTTTTTCTTTCTTTTTTTAGTTTTATTTCGTTTGTTTCAACATTATGGTCATTATCCCCGGCTTCCTATTTTTGTCTCTTAAAAATTGAGAGAATTTTTAAACAAAAAAAGTGGTTTATAAATTTAGTTTGTAGTAAGTAAACTGCTTTGCATTCTTTATTTTTCATTTATTCTATTAATCTACAAGAACAATAAAAAGAATATCATGTTTAATTTACACATTTTATTAGACTATTTATCCTGTAACTCAAACCATTCACTATTTTTGAAATTTTTGTGTAAAACTAAACACATTAAATTTTAAGAAAATAAAAAGTATTAAAAAAATAAGTTTAACATTTTTCAAAAAATAAAAAATAAAGACAGAAAAACATGTAATAACTGTCTTTTCGCTAGTAATTATTATAATAATATATTATATATATTTTTTCTCTTTATTTCTTGTAAATTAAATAGTGGAATGCTTTCTCTCTTTCTCTTCTTTCTGTCCGTGTCTCTTGAATCAAACAAAATAAGGGACTCTTTTGTTCCCTTTCTTCTCCTTTATTAAAATCCTAATAACCCCACTTTCTATTCATCAATAATTTTTTCTTTTAGACTTTTATTTTATTTGCATGTTACTTTATTTAGGTTGTACTTCATTGTGTACTTAATTTTCCCGTGTGAACTTCTTGCAATCTTCCTTACAAGATGGCTTTCAACAACCATCAAAGTAACAACAATGAAAGAACAGATAACAAAACATATTTTCATATACAATGTTAATTTGTATACCCACCACTGTTTATCTTTGACTGTATAACTTAAACAGAAGGAGAAACAGATCTAAGAAGAATTAAAAAAGAAATTAAGGATACTCTGTGTCTATCTTTAGCAGCATGCCATGGTGATTTCAAACCTCTAATCGTTAAGCAATGAGGGTTCATAGAGTTGGATTCCTACTGGTTTGTCCTTAATTGGTAGGTTATCTCTAAGTACAAACACTACTTAGTCCCTAGTCATTAACAATAATCTTTAGTTGCTTTACTCCAAATGTCATTTCTATTTCTTTAAGAGCCAATAACAATAACAAAAGACATATTCTACTAATTATATAGATAACCTGATATCGTTGAATTTGATTAATAAAAAATTAATTTTTTCGAGATATTATTCGTTTAGAGATACCTTTTAACAATGTTCTCTATTGTCTTTTTGACTTCATTCTATCCCTTTTCGCAGAAATAAAAATAATGCACTTTATGATAAAAAAAAAAAATGCAATTTACTGATTTCCCTAATGCTTCTAGTGTTGTCGTTTATTTCAAATATTCAAATAAACCTAATTGATTTCTTGTCATCTTTCCCTTCATAGATGTCATATGAATATCTCCTACTATACAATGATTATGTATATATATTTAACAACTAGTTTTTTTTATAAAAAAAAATAGAAAACAAAACAAAAGGATCTATTCCTCAGAACTAAATATTGCATTTTAATATGTTGATTTGCAAGCATTCAGCAGTAATACATTTTGCTTGTATGTTAAAAAAGAATTTGGTCATAGAGGGCAATCAATTAATAGTCATTTTTCAGTATCAGTTCAAGTGCTAGATATTGCAAAAGAATAATTATATACCAAAAGATTGCAGTTGATGCATCTCCGATTTTCTGGAAGTTTTAAAAGGCTCCGAATTACTCTTTCAATCCTTTCATCTTCTGTCTTCAGATTTCCCATTTTCAATTGCTTGGAACCTTAACCACAAAGAACACCAAGGGAATAATTAACTAAATTTTGTCAAATTATCATATAACAACACGAGAAGACGTTATTGTTATAGCATTCAAAATGGAATCAATTTTAATGACAACATTACAAAATGAACCTGCTTCTATCCGAGAGAGAAACAGCAAGGTTTGAAGGCAATGGAAATTGATGTCAATACAACAATCTCAGAAGTTTGAGAAGTTAGCGACAAAGATGTGCACGAGAAAATTCAGTTGTTTCAGCCAAGAAGGGAAAATTGCCGATAATAATGGTAACACCAACTTCTCTTTACCTGTTTTGACCAATGAACTTAATTCTTTTTGGTAATTTATTTCATTTTTGTATTTTGTTCTATTTAGGCATAAACAAGACATGGTCAGTTTTACAAAATCCATCTTGGCCATTTATTCTAATCAAAACTTAATGGATGGTATAGATTGTAATATATCATATCTTAATTCACCATTTCACTAATTCCCAATGTTATTTTGGATATATACTATCAGGATTTTCCCTACACATATCTGTTCATAATCACCTTGCTTCATCTTAACTCAAGTTCATACCAAACCCCAAACATATAATTTAAATCTTTTTTTTTACATTTTACCACCCAACTTTTATCATTTTATGAATTTTATCACTTTTTATTTTCGAATTTTATCATTTATATTTTTAATTTTTACAAACTTTACCAATATTAACATATCACTAAAATAAAGTTAAAAAATAAAATAATATCATTTTGCTACTAATATAATGGCCAAATGTGCAAAATTAAAAAATGTAATGATAAAATGTATGAAAAAATTAGATGATAAAATATGCAAAAATTTAAAACTTTGATAATAAAGTTTGTGAAAAAAAAAAACTTGGATAATAAAATTTGTTAAATAATAATATTTGAGTGATAAAATGTGCAACTAAAATTATAATTTATTACTTCATATACTCATAAGACGAGTAGAATAAATGTAGGGATGGATCCAAAAATTTATTAGAGTGCATTTTTTATTTTAATTATATAAATATTTATTTTAATAAATAATTACTTAAAATAATGACTTATACAAAAATATTTATGGACTTTACATGTAAAATTGAAACTAATCTTTATTCCATCCAATAAAAATAAGAAAATGTAAAAAAATGTATCACCAAAAAAATTTCTATTTCAAACAATGAAAATTTTTACATATTAATGACAACTGTTCTACCTTTCCTGGCTACTTCATGATTGTAACTTCTCATTTGAACCACCATTGAGCTTTTTGGTTAAGGAGGTGAATTACTTTCATTTACTATTATATCCACAAACTCTTAGTTTTGAGATAAATCCTCAGTTTTGTAGCCCATAAATGACAGATTTCACTTGTAAATATAGGAGGTAGAAGTAACGAATTATTATTAAAAGTCATTTTGTATTTGAAGTATTCTTGTGTGAATTTTCTCTTACTCTTATTTTTGGGTTCTCTTTTTCATAACCATTGATTTTCTCTCCCTCGTAGATCCTTAAAGATCAATGAAGCTCTACGTATCATATTAGAAAATTGCATATGAAATAAGGTACAAGATTATCAGACTATGCTATAAATATGACCAGACAATGCATTAGAAAAGGATTGACTAATCAGACTATGTAATAAGACCGTAAGACAAAGCAAAAAGACTATAAGATGATATAAAAGGAAAAAGGTTGTGAAATAAACTAGAAATTCACACAAAAAGGAGCAAAAATAACTTGATATTTTAGTAATGCATGCATTGATACGAAGAGTTATAGTTACAACAAGTGCTTAAATAGACAAACTATGATACCCTTCATTGGCCCAAGTAAAAGAACTCACGATTAAGTTAAAAGGGAAACCACAAATAGCCTCCAACTACAACCATGCTTTTTTAAGCATAGACAACCTTTTAACCAATTTCACAACTAACCATAAAAATCTGAACAAACATTTAATATTAAAGATAATAAAAATCTCAAATTCTAACACAAATCATATAAATTTAATTATTTAAAAAAGTTAGGAAATATAATAATTATTCTTAGAAATTTTGTTAAGTGGTATAATATATACCCAATATAGATCTCCTAGATTATTGAATTGTTTGTATACATATTCTATATACTTGTCAAATTTTGTTTATTATTTTTTAATCCATTGAGATAGTAGACAAATTAAAAAGAGGTATGCAACATTTCTAAAACTCCATAGAACAAAAATACAACCAGCGTTACCATGAGCTACAACATATCTTATGTCTCCCTTTTATCACGGGCACAAAATAAATTTGCTTCCAAAAGGTTATTACTAAAGACTAGTATTATCCTTTTTGTCTGGTTTGTTAGGCACAACAACAATAAATAAATAAAAAAAACCTCGTAGCAATGTTCTCTCAATCCAAAAGATAACTAAATTCATCAGATAAAATAATTGGAAGTCATCAAATACTATAGTAATTAATATATGATATATAATCTATATTATATAAATTTAAAAAACTCTTTTGGACAGGTGTCATTTTGTTAAGAGTCTAACTTTTCAACCTCTTGTTGACAAATGTTTACGTATATTTATCTACTACCATACAAATTTGGCTAGAACAACAACCGGCAATGACATTTTACTGTTTAATAAACAATATATTTCCACATGATATCCTTTGACAAAATTCTTCCCACTCACTGTCTTTCCTTTATTGCATTTTACTTTATTTTTCTCTATTGCAGTGAGAGACACTACTAAGTATACCTTCTTACCTACGGCTTTTTCTTCTTCTCCTTACCTACGATTTTCTTCTTCTTCTTTACACAAGTCTTCCTATGGGTCTCATCCTTTTGCACCAATGCTTCAGCCAAATCTAATGAGGAGTTTAAACTAAGCAAATCGAGGAACTGCAAAGCGTTAATCCTTAAATCTCTCTTCCGTAACCTTGGTTCTAGATCTTCTGTTTCATGGTTGGGTGATGAAGTGTAGGTTGAAGAGGGACAGTGGCTGCGTCAAATTTGGTTTTGTGTTTCTAGGGATTTTCTCTTATTTATGCTGTAGTTGGGTTTCTAAGTTTGGAGTTGAGTTATTTTTTTGTTCTTTTTTTAAATTATGATTTATTGTTTATGGATTTGAGTGTTTTTTAATTATTTTTTATTTCTGTTGCTATCTCTTTTATGGGACACATGAGAGGGTTTTTTTAAAATATTTTATTGAATTCTAATATTTGATTTTAGAGTGCACTATGATAAAAACAAATAATTTGGCGATAGATAATCATATATATATATAAAGTGTGTTGGTTTTAGTTTTAGGATTAAAGAAGAACAATTTAATAAAGAAATAATATAATTTTGTTTTGTATTATAGAAATGTATAATTTTATTCAATTTGATTTGTATTTAAATATATAAAAATAACTGAATAAAAATTATGTTTCACGATTTTAAGAACTGTTACTGATAATTAAATAATAAAATTTAAAATTAATTAATCTACTAACAGCCTAATAAAATATTTTTATCTTTACTAATTTACTTGTACATATCCAACACTCCTCCTTATCTTGAAGGCTGCAAGCTTTTGGTTTCTTTCTAAAAAATTCAACCTATTGATTTAGAATGACTTGGTAAAGACATTAACAATTTGGTTATATATTCTAGATGAGTTTTGTTTCTGTTGAAATACTTTTGTTTTTCTCTCATATGATTGAGTTTTAACATTTTTAACTTTTAACTTTTTAGTCAACTTTTTAATTTTAATCTTTAGTGATGACATTTCTACATCATAATTTCTTATCTTTGATTTAATAGCCTTTAACTCTAAATTCAGAGTTTTTACACATTTCTTACCATGCTTAATATTCTTAACTTTTTCTTTTATTTTGTTTTTTCTCAATTGTATATGCTTGGTTGTGTGCTTCTCTATAATAGTTGTAGATTTTGCTATAGTATCACCACTATAATTGCACTTAGCATTGGGTCTTCTTCAGCATCTAAATGGAAGATGACCTTTCTTTTCACAATACTGACATGGTGGATATCTTGATCTACCTTTTGAACTTTTTTTACTTTTTCCCTAATCTGTCCTCCAATTATTTTCTTTTGTTCTTTTGTTGATCTGCAACTTTGCTTGCAAAGCTTCTTTAATTGTGTTGTCTTGTCTCATAAGTCTTCTTTGCTCTTGGGTTTGTAAAACACTCAACACTTATGCCAAGAAAATAATTATCTAATCTTTAGAGTTTTCTAAATTCAAATCTTTCAAGAAAAGTAACTAAATTTTTTGGACAATTCTAGAATCTTGGAACTCCTGACCGAATAACCTAACTTGATTTGCAATGTCAAGAAGTCGATCAAAATACTCTTTTGTTGTTTCAAATTCCTTCATCTTTTGCATTTCAAATTCCCTAATTAAGTTGAGAGCTTTCATCCTTTTGATCTTGACATCTTCTTTATACTCCTTATTGAGAAAATCTCATATCTCTTTTGGTAACTTCAATGTCATGTTTAGAGTGAAGATAGTAGATGAAAAAACAATAAACAAATTTTTTCTTTTGACTTCCTCATTTTTCTGTCCTTCTGATTTTTTATTTGAGCTACTATGGGGTTGTTTGACTGAGGAAGAACTTCATAATCCTCTTCTACAAGTTCCCAAAGATGTGGTGCTTCTAGGTAAGCTTCCATTCTCACAACCCAAATTTGATAATTTTCTCCATCAAACACCAGAGGAGCAATTGATGAAATGATGGTTACTCCATCTATGGCGACCCACTCTCACTTTCACAGGTTCCTTAAGATTAAGGTTCTCGATACTAATTGTTGGTTTTAGTTTTAGGGTAACAGAAGAACAATTTAACAAAGAAATAATATAATTTTATTTTGCATTGTAGAAGTGTATAATTTTATTGAATCTAACTTGTATTTAAATACACAAAAAATAATTGAATAAAAATCATGTTCCATGATTTTAGAAGTTATTACTAATAATTGAATAAAAAAATTTAAAATTAATTAATCTACTAACAACTCAATAAAATATTTTTATCTTTATTAATTAACTTATTTAAATTTAAATTAAAACTACTTTGACAGTATTTAAGACACATATTCAACAAAGTGGAAGCAATATTAGTAAATAGTTATCCGTGAAATATGCTTTTATACTACACTGCAAGATAATATAAAAATATTCTTAATTTGAAGAATTCTAATCCGGACTTTGAAAATCTCATATAATAAGACTCTTTATAGATGCATCATATTGAGATAGCCCGGTGTCTATTGAATATCCAGCAAATTTGTACAATCTTTTTATTCAATCGTGCGCTTTGTATGCTTAACCTGAACCAATGTCTATTCGATAAAGGTTCAAGATTGATTGTATATCTCTACCAACAAGAAGAAACGAAAGTTAGGACAAAAACTGAGATATATTAAAGAACAAAAGTTCAGGGCCTTGCTTAAAGCACGATTAATATTTTTACTTTTCAAAGCACCCAAAAGTAACCCTTCTTGATATATTAATGTCCACAAAAGATGGATTCAACGCATGGCTTATATTAGTTTTGAGTAAAATAAGTTGGAGAAGTATATGTATGTATATATATCTGCGTGTGTGTGTTTTGTAAATAAGTTAATCTTTTTTTTTTCTAAATAAGTTTACTTTTTATTTATATATTAGTTTTATTTAATAGTAGTGCCAAATAATTAGTTCTTAAAATTATTATTTCTTAAAGGTGACAAAAAAAATCATTTTAACACATTAATAACCTATAATATTAGTTAATTAACACCTATGCTTTTCAAGTGGGTGGAGATATAAACTATTTTGTTTTATAATGAAATTTTATTTTGTATTATATTAATTTGACTATAAAAGAATCACTATAATAAGTATATACAGAAATACATTTAAATTAAAATTTTAATTTAATTTAAATATAATTAATTTATAAATATATTTTTATTATGAAGTATTTAGATTGAATTATATTTATCTTACTAATAATATGGGTCATATTTTAGAAATATTTATAAGAAATGAAAATGTGAAACTCCTTCAAATATTTAATGATATTTACTGTAAAATAGGTTAGCATCATTCAGTTACATGTATGATTTATTACTTAAAGTAATATAGAAACGTAAATTTTTTTTCCTCCAAAACTTGAAAGGTTGACTTTTTAACTTTACATGTATTAAAATGGTCACTAAAATTTAAAATTACAAGGAAAGAAATAAATATATTTTAAATTATTATTTATTATTTATGTATAATTAATAATAAAAATGATTGCTTTGAGTCATTGAAAATATTATGGGATATTTTCAATAAGGTAATAATAATGGTTTCCAATATATTTTATTTACAGAAGTATATTTATTTTCTTTTAATATAAAATATAAAAATAAATTCAAATATTATTACAATTTATT
>JAMLFT010001345.1:0-22044 GCA_026544285.1 Pachyrhizus erosus
ATTTTTTGAAAATCAAACATAACATTTTATCTTATTTTATCCTCTCTTTTATCAAATTATTTTTATTCTATTTTCTTTCTCTCCACACGATCAAACAGAACATAAAATTTGTTTAACAAAGAATAAAACAATAAAATAAGTTGAAATATTCAGTTAAAAAAAATTAAAAAAATAATACATAAACTTTTTTTAAAAAATACTAATATCTCATACTATTTCTATTCAATTAAATAACCAAAATTATTTTCATCACCCTTATTTTCACTCTCCCCATCCTATTTCCATCTAATCAAAAAAGGGCTTTAAGTTAAATTTTCATCATGATCATATCTCGCAAAAATGGACTATCTCCTTAAATGTAAACAAATTTTAATTTAATTACAGACCTATTCAAATTTAAGTTAATTAGACACAACTTTCACATGGTATAATTTTGTAAAAATTCAACATAAAAGAATCCATACCCATTACACTTGCAATAGAGATATGCATTTAATAAACAATAGTCTTTGTGCATAGTAAATTTTATAAACAATAAAATATAATTAATTTATTAGTTTAATGCACCCTTGTACAATAAATTAGGTTTTAAGAAACACTAAAACTAGTTTGCTTTTGTTTTAAAATGTTGCACGTCAATCTCCACTTTTTTTTTCATTTTAAATTTAAATTTTTAAAAATGTAGGTATAAAATTTTTAACTTTTCTTATTTAAGTATCAACACGCCATTAGGTACTATTAACTAAAAGTGCACTTATTTAAACTAGAGAGACAAAGAAGATGAATTAGGAGTCGCAAAAGAGAGTATACATGGTCTTGATTAGACTTTATCATCAAGAATAAAAAATTGTGAGGTCATGAGGGTGGGTAATTGAACATCGCATATTTCATTATCCGGCACCGCCACTCAGTGATCTCAATCATCAAGTGCACCAAGGGCTTTCATGTCTTCTAAGAAAGCCGTATACGAGTCATCAATGCTCTGTGCTTTTGGAGCTGATGACGAGCTCACCGACTCTGATTTTACAATAGTCGGCCCTGATGTCCCAGAGACTGTCCTAGAGGTTGACACCGACGGCTTTGGTTTTGTTTTAGCCACTGCCGCTTCTCTTCTCACTCGCACAGATGCAGGAACCTAGTCAAAAAACAAGATATAAACTCACTTAGAGGAACAATATAAACAGAGATTGAAATAATGACAAGTGAAGCCAGTTTTAAGTTCTCAATCATAAACAGCTCAGAATATATAAATTAACTTATTTAACAGCTATCTTTCCTCATGATTCAGACTCACAGATAACACTTCTCGTTAAGAAAACATGTCCGTACAAGTAAATACACACAATAAATCATTTAGTTGTTATTAGTTTGGTTTATATGAGATTCGAATCACTACATACAGTAGCAACAAACAATTACCACCAGACTAAATTACAGTATGATGGCATTAGCTTTTCTATGGAGTTCAGGAAATTTTGTAATCAAAACAATACTGAAAGAATTTTTACTTGAAAAAAATTTTAAGTTATAAAATTAAGCTAATGACAAACAAGCAAATAATAGAGATGAGGAAAATAAAGGAAAAGAAATTCAAGAGCCAACATAAAACGAAGTGCAAAAAAATGACTCAACTTACCATAGCTGTGAGTTCTGGAGTGTGTTGAGCTAATGGCCTTTTAACAACAGTAGAAGCAGCAGATTTAACATATGATGGTTTCGGAGGAGGAGGAGGTGGCCTAGTTGCCATATGATCCTCTTCCTGGAAGTTTGGAGGAGGACCAGGTGGAAGTGGAGGTCTCATCATTGGAGGAGGACCAGGAGGAGGACCGTATGGTGGCCTTGGCATTAAGGGGACCATCATTCCAGGAGGTGGTGCCTGTGCAGGTAGTCCTGTGACGGGTAAAGGGGGCCTCATATCAGGCGGTGGCGGGGGTGGAGGGAATCGAGATATTCCAGGGGGTAATACATCAGGCTGTAAACTTGGGATTAAGGAGGGTCCCGGAACAGGAGGTTGTTGCCTTGGAGGAGGATGCCCAGCAACCATTTTTGGGATCTCCTGGCTTGACAGTGAATTCTTATTCTCAGTAGAAAGCACAGAACCATCAGACTGAATGACACCAGCCTTAGGTGGCACCTGACTAGATGGAGGGGGTGGAGGAAGCAGCACCTGCATTTTGGAAATTATGTTACTGTGTAAAAATATTTTGTTTGGGAGAATTATACCAAGCCCTGCGTTTTAAACTTATAATAAAATGTAATGCATTCCCATTTGGCAACCATGATAAATGTATACTTCCTTCCCATCTATTAAGCATGAAAATGCAAAAACCTTCCCATCTACAAAGCATGAATATACCAAAAAACCAGAGGTATACCTGAATCCAAGACGAAAACACATACAAGAAAAAACAACAAATTTCCTGTTCTCTTTCAACTTGAGTCTTGACAATTTCAAAATGTCTCTAATGTGTTCAAAATCTGAAATATGCTTTGCAATTTTTCAAAAGGCAGAAAATAGGTTCTGAAGAAAGCCAAAACATGATGAAATAGGTTAAAGGATTTACACAACCCTATAAAACCTTTAAAATTGGTCATTGATGCTTTTAAAATGAAAATATATGTTATTTTTTTGTAAGCATACTTTTAGTATTTATTCAATATTCCCTGCCATACCCACATCCTAGATTTTGAAAAATAGCAGTATCCATGTACTTAATCATTTCAGATACCTACAACAGCACCAGTGAATGCTTTCAATATTATCAATAATTTCATGTCCTTTAATTCCTTTACCATCATTTAGTTAGACAAAAGCCTACCTGACCAGGCTCCTTTGAAGGTGAATCATCTGTCAACGCAGACTGATTTCTCCCTTCACCTCCACTGGTGCCAGGTGGAGGTGGCTGAGACTGTTGTAAGGGCGGAGGTGGAGGGGGAAGAGAACGATTTGCAACTTGTTCTTTAGGTGGGGGACCAGGAGGTGGAGGAGGCAAAGGAGGTGGTGGTAATGATGTAGGCACAGCAGTAGCAGGCTTTGGAGGTATGGGAGGGGGAGGAGGCAATGGCAAAGATGCAGGTAAAACGGCACCATCTGCTGAACTAGCAATACTACCATCTGGCAGTGGTGGTGGCGGGGGAGGTGGAGGTACAGCTAATACATCATCCTCTGACTCTGCTGCTGAGGATGATGCAGCAGCACTTGATGAAGCACCAGATAAAGGAATTCTGGGTCCTGCATTCCAACACAAAAGTTGACTAAATAAGAGAGATGACAAACCAACATCATTTATAGATTCATGATTTTACAACACAAATATGAAAAAAAGCTTAATATACCTATAGATGATTTAAACATAGGAGGTTTCCCTGGTGGTGGAGCCCCAGTAGGGTTTAATGTAGGGTGGTAATAAACAGAGTCCTGTAGTAAAAATCAGTAACTCAACCATTAACAACAGCTACACCAGTTTAGTTTGGAATAAAGAGGAATACATAAATGCATGCATACACACAAACAACTTAAAACCTACCTCAGGCTTTGGGTGCTTAACCCTTTCTTCTTCTTCTGCAGTTGTTCTCCTTCGGGGAGGCCCCAAATGACTGCCAAAAAGACATCCTAGAATGTGTGAACTCCACAAACACAAATTGGGAATAAATCCATATTTTAAAATGACACAAAAATTCTTCACCTGAACATAACTGGGGTCTCACCCTTCTCCCGCATTTTCTCTTCATATTCCTATATAAGAGGGATTAGATTTAGATCATCAATAATTAACAATTGGTAAAAACCATTTAACTAAATAAAGCATATAATTGGATCATGTGTTCAAATTTTGAAGACTGCATTTTCAGTCCTCTACTAACTATATACATACAACCAGACAGCTTCTGCTGCTAATACAATATCAAACTCATTTCATGAATGTTCCATTTACATTAAGTTCAATTTTTGCCTTGTTTATACCACTCAAGACTTAAATGATAGTAAAAAACATGTGTCTCAGAAGTCAGAGTTTAGCAATCACCCACTAATGATGTGTTTCAGTGTTCCAATAGAAGCTCATTACAGACTGTAACCAGGATCACAGAACCTTTTATATTGGTCTAAGAAAATATTGACTAAAACTACCACTTACAGATTGTGATAAACCCAAGAGGGGGGCCCTTCAGCTACTCTTAATGGGACTTGCCCATGACAAGAATGGTACATCAACCAATGTGCTTGTTACAACTGGTTTTCAGAGGCACAAAATTAGCAATCACACTATTCGTGATAACAGATGGTTTTTAATCATGACAGAAAAAGAGACTAAAGACTAAAGAACTAAGAGATATTTTGCATCATAACAGGCACATTGGTCAATGCTGATATGGATTACAATTATTTTCATTCATTAACAGGATACATTTCTATTATACATCATAACAGATTACCACTTGCAGTATGTGATAAACCAAGAGGGACCTTAAGGTACTTTAATGACACATGTTTGTGGACAAAAATGGTACATAACCAAGGTGTTTTTCATAAGCCTGGATTTTAGTAGTCAGAAAATCACAATTACCCTATATGTTATAGCATGGTTTTTAACCAAGTCAAAGAAAAAAGAGACTAATGATGATAAAGAACCAAGACTGGTTTTGCATCATAACACATTGGTTAATGCTGTTCTGGATTATGATGTAACGGACTAATGATTATTTTTCATTATCAAAAGTATCCCATTTCTACCATACACTGTAACATGGACTCTCACTATCTAAAAACTCACCAACTTTTCCTATACTTCTTCAAGTATGAGAAAGAAGTTTGATAGGAAATTTTCTCCAAAGTAGTCAGGGTATTATAATATGTCACAAGATCATTAAAAGAAAATAGCTTGGATATTGGCTTCAGAAATCCAGAGATCAGTCCTCACCATTTTATCTTCTTTATTTACATTCAAGATGGCACATAGTAGTGCACAGCACACAAGTATGGGACAATCTGCAAAGCAATATAGGATAATAGAGAAAATTGGTCCAACACAAAGAACACATAATCTGTTCCTACCTTCCTCTTCTTTAGGACAAGATTAAGTGTATCTTGTAGCTGTCTCTTCTTGTGCTTTCTTGCTTTATCCAAAGCACCATCAGCCTCTGTCACAACCAACAATGCAGAGTGAATTTGAATATGTAAAAGCATCCTAAAAAGATATCATACTTAATTTATAATTATACAACTACGTACCAGAAAATAACTATAGTCAAGTAATAGATCAAGATATCCAGATCAGTTACGAAACTAAACTGAAAAGAAGAGAGTTTGAACAAAAATAAATAAAATAAAGAATAAACAAGACAATTGTTTCTAAAGCACGACTTACTCATCATTTCTAAGTTCTCAATCTGCTTCTTTAATTGTTCAGGATCTTTCTTCAAAATCCCCACCTCCCTAACCTTCTTTCTTTCCTTCTTATTCTATTAACAAAAACAAAACAAAAAAATGGCAGTATAATGAATCAGACCATGAGCTGAATTCTCCCAGAACACAATACCCAACAGAAAAATACATAACAATAACATATACTTTGATGAAAACAGAAATCACGGCAAATAAAGTTAAGTTCGTTTAATCGAAACAGCTCCTTGAGTTAAAAACCCTATTAGGGTCTGTATTTCATTATTATTGTTTTAAATTTGTAGAATAACTACTTGCACTTTCAACTAAATGGATAGCAAAGCACGAATTAGGGCATGGATGAGAAAAAAAAAAAGTGGAAAAAAATCAAATTAAAAGCGAAACAGAAAATGGAGAATAGGTTGAGGAAGTGAAGAGTACCCTTTTCAATTCTTTCTTGCGAAGCTCCTTTCGGTAAGCATCGGTAGGGTTCATCACCTTGCCGCCCTTGGTCGTCTTCATTTTCGAACACTAAACCCTCTCTTTCAGAAGCTCCTTATTATTCCTCTTTGGAAATCGAAACCCTTTCCCCTTTTCTTCGTTTCGCGTTCTTTTTACTCTGTCACGATTTCAAATTGGGATAAACAAACATGGTACAGACTAGAGTTACAGAGATAAAAGTATCATGCAAGAACAATCCGTTCTCGCACCCACTAACATTTATAGTAACATACAGAGGAATGACACCAGGACCATATAGAGAAACGAAAGCCCGGCCCACTAACCTTTCGGCCTAATTTTTGGGCCCGAGTTCGGCCTTTCCCTATTTGAGCATAGGCCATTGTCATTGACTTATTGCCATACCCAACTTATTCTTAAAATCCCCCGTTTTCCATAAATCTGTTTTCTTGATGAAAATATTCTTGATGTTTAATACCTTTCAAGTATAACAGAAATATGTTTTTTTTGTACATTATTAAGTATTTTAATTTTTTTTTAAGATACAACTTAATAAATATAAATGAGGTGAGCATATAGAAGAAACTAAACTAAAATACTCACATATATGTTGTGAGATTCAACAACAAAATTCAAAATATAAAATAGAAAATATATGAGAAAATACAAAACAAAAGACAATTCTTCTTCCTTTGTTATGTGCAACTTGCTAAAGTGTTTGCATGTATTTATTTCATTTTTTTAAAAATCTAGCATAGTTTAAAGATTATAAGTGATCATTTCTAACATTAACTACAAAATAAGAATATAAATAAATATAATGTAGTTTTTTTATAACATAACACCCAAGCAAAAGCTAGAAAGTTATTTTTCTTTATTCATTTAACAATAAACTCTTGGTTCTACATTCGACTTTGTTTTGGGCTTTTTTTTTTATTGTGATGCAAACTTGGCTTATTTTTTATTTGTTGATTTGTTATAATTACCTTTTTTTTTTTATAAATTTGATCCGAATTGTTTTATCTTTTGTCTCTAAGATACTCAAACAACCATTATACAGTAGAGGCTTTTTAGGATTTTGTCAAATGTGGTTGATTTTTATTGTAAAGTTCATTTTTACAACCTCCAAAGTAATAGTGCCAGGGTATGTTAAAGGTACCGCTAGCATGCCAAGTTTAGCATTTCTTTTATTCTATATTTTGAATATGCAATATCCTTGTGTGTTGTTTATTTTTCATTTAATTTTAAACAAATTTTTAAATGCCTAATTTTTTTTGTTTTAAGTTTTGGTGTTGTAGGGGTAAAGTTTTCATTTTTGTATTGAGCCTCTACAATAGTTTTAATTTTTTATACAACATATAAATATTTTTGTGAATTTTTTTATTTGTCATTTAGAATCTAAAGGAACAATATACAATATAGACGATGAAAAAGTGTTCCACACTCCTCAAGTTGTAAAGTTTTATTTTGAAGCTTAAGTTATCCTATTGAAGTATCAATGTCAATGTAAGATATAAAAACAGTTGTTAAGGAAGGTTTTTTTAACTCTGAGTCTATATGCTTATGCAATTGGTTAATTGTTAATGCTTGAGTTGGTTGGTTTAATTTCTGATTTACTTATTAAAAACATGTACATGTTTGAGTTATAAAGCTATAATCTAAAGTTAAGTTAGTCAAGTTTGAGGTGTCATAATCAATGCAAGGCTAGAGTATTACTATCATGTCAACTTCTATATATTTGATTATATGTTAAATGATTGATTTAGTTGGTTTAGTTTTTTATTTTGTTTTGGACATGGACACGGTCTATGATTTTTGTTTGAATTTTAATTAAATGTTGGTGTAATTAGCAAAAGGAAGTCATTTATTGTCTACGTGTGTCTTCTTTAATCCTTGGTCTATCCTTTATAGAAAAAACATTTAATCTATGATCATATCCTCTGTCAAAAACCTATTAAGATAAAATTATTCATAGAAAGGTTTTAAATTTTTAGAGTTGGATTGAAATGTATGAGTTTTCATTTTTATAAGCATAGTTGTGGTTAAAATGTATAGGAATCAAAGACAAGTATCAAGAGATTTATAATATCTTTTGTGCCTTACTTAACCTAGTTATATCTCCTTAATAGACCCTAGTACATTTGTATAGGCATTAGACATTTCTTGCTAATCTTTCATTTAATTGAAGTTTAACCTTAAGTACTATAGTATCTGGTGCATGAATGTATATCTCCAACATAAATTATAATGGCCACACATGTTGTAACTTTTTATCTATTTTTTTTCATGTACAAGAGTAAAGAAAACAAAGAAAATATCAATGTATAAAAGAAGTTCTCATTGCATAAGCTAAAAGTAGTTGTTGCACTCTTGTAGAGACCTCATGAAACACTTTAAAGTTGATCGCTTGCATTAAATCCACATTTGGAAAAGAAATTCATGCTATATTTTCTCTTGCAACAAGCATAAACCAATGAACAAAGAAAATCTTTGGACATGAAGTTCTTAAATTCAAAAGGTTTATTAGCATAATGATGATAATGAAAAATATCCACACAAACCAAATAAATTGAAAAAAATGAGTATGATTGACAAACCATATCTTTTATATTTACACCAACAAAGACATAATCCATGAAGTAATATCATAACCTTAATGTTAAATATATTGGACTTACCAAGATTGTAATAACAACAAAAAATGTAATATCCATCATGTCTTCTTGGTAATTCCCTAAACTTACATAAACTTGATATATGGAAGCAATCTCCATCTATGTTGAGTGTTATAGAAGGCTAATTAGGTGGTTTATGCAAAATCAAGACAATCATGTGGTTTCCATGAAACCAAGCAAGGGATAATACTTCTATAATGACTAGTGTCACTTTCATATGCCTTGGTAATAACATGATGTAAAAAAAGCACTCAAGTGGCTAAAGACGTTACCGATACTATAAAATTTTAAAAAATGCTATGCTTATGAGCACAAAGTAATCCAAAAAATTACATCAATGACTATCTTATATGAGGAAGTCAACAAAGGCTAGCCAATCCAAAATGTTGTTAGAAAGAATATAAAGCAAAAAGGGTTGACAATGCTAAGGTAAGTCAAAGTGAAAACCACTTTTGGACATTTGGGCAGTAAAATAGATAATGCATAATGGATTTTGGAGCACAATTGCATAAAGGACAAGTGTTAAGTCTACAATACATTGTTGTGTGCATAATAAAGTGTAGTAAATATATTATTATAATTTTTACTTAATTAATTGGGTTTAATATATTTCTAGTCCTTAAACTTTTCATTTTTTTTCTTTTATCCCATAAATAACATGTTTAGCATTTTTGGTGTAACATCCTAAAAATTATAATATAATTATATAGTTAAAAAAATTATAATAATAATGAGTTGTATAATTACTAAAAAAAAATAGTTAATATAAGGATTATATATATTATTTAACAAATAGAAAATATAATAAAATGATAACAAACGAAGAGATAATTTAGATAAAATAGTTGAGAGGACCTAAGTTTAAAAAATAAAGATAAAAGTAAATAAATATTTAGTCAATTTTTTAAAATCTACTTCACAAAACCAATTTTAAATCACACTTATATAAAGATAGACAATTTTCTTTTAGAATCATATAGACGGTTCTTCTTGGCAAATATGAAGATGGTGGATTGCCCAAGGGTCGAGGAAGAAGAAAAAATAAAGGAATTTTTTATATGGTCAATAAAAAAAAATTGAAACAATACTAAGAGGTGAGTAAAACAACCTTTTTCTAAACTTTCATGGTATAAATTTTTGGAAATGGGTTATTTTATATTTTTAAATCATTGGTATCTTGGATGACACAAACAAATTATATTGAACATTATGCATTGATTCTCAGTATCTATATATATTGTTGTATGTGATAGCATGATTATTATATTTGCTAATTCCTTATACATAAAGTGAAGATGTTGGAGATGAAATTGGTATCACGTTAATTCTTACGCGAAACGGTTTCAAGCTCAACATATTTACATATTGTATATATGCACGAAGATGTTATTAATTGCTTTTAGAAAAAAACAAAATACAAACTAAGTCTTTCATATATTGTACATGAGTCTATCATTTAAAGTTACTTAGATTGTATGAAATATTTTATTGTATATGTTTTGGTGATGACATTTTTTTTATCAAAGTTCATGGTCACAATTGAATTTTTTAAATTAATTTGTATTGAATTTTTGAATTATATATTGGTTTTCCTTGTTGTCAATTAAAACTTTTGATGTAGTAGGATGACTACAAATCTCAACATCCTAGTCCTATATATATATATATATATGATTTAATTAAATAATATTTTTCTTTTATTATTAAATTAAATTTGCGATGTTATAATATTTTATGAAATGAATGGTAGAAATTATTATTAAGAGATTTGAGATACCTTCATTTGGGATGGAGACGAGTTATATAAATACCTCAATCTCAAATGTGAAAGATATATTAGATACCTTTATGTAGGATGGAAAAGAGAAAGATATATTAGATACTTACATCTGGGATGAAAATGAGATTATATATACCTTCATTAATGATGGGGAAGATAGTGAGACATCATTACATGAATATGAACTCATAAATCACTTTGAAAATTTTGAGATTTATATTAGTTTGAGAACCTAAAGTCAATTCATAGGATCTTAGAAATCTCTAAGTAATGTTGTAAAATTGTTTTTATAAGAATCAAAATGTTAACGTATTTGAATATGTTGAAGTATTAATATTATTTTTTGTATGAATAATTTGTGTTTGTTTAATATATTTTATAAGAATATGTATTGTTTTATTTTATTTTATTTTAAAAGACTATGGGTACCATGGTTGAGTTTTTTCGGTTGTTGCACTAGTTAGAACAACACTATTGCAAACTATTTTGTAACTTGTTTTATTTACTAAGATCATTATCTCATTAAAAATGTTGTTTTCAAAAGCACAAGGAGGAAGCCGATGAGACGGAGAAAACTTGAAGTTTTAATTTTTTCTTATTTGTTAGATTTTTATTAGCTTGACTAATGCATTTTTAGAATAAAAAGTTAGATGTGGCCACTTTGTTTTACTTTTATTATTCATTTTTTTAGATGTTCATATTTGAGAATAATGTTTGATTTATGTAAAAAGTCATTTATTCTAACCTTATTTATAGTATTAGAGGTATTTTAGACGTGTCTATTTATTTATTTTTTGTATATATTTTATTACGAGTTATTATTATAATAAAGGACATTACATTTTTTATATCTAGTAGTGTGATTCTAAATCGAAATGTGGTAGTAGGTTTATTTAAAAAAAAAATCAAAATATGAGAGCACATGACTACTTATTAGAGCTATAAATGGCATGTTAATCTTTAGATATTGGATCGACCTAATTAGCCCAATGTTTAATTCGTGACGTGCATGTTTATGGATATTAATAGGTAAGGGGCAAACATGAATGATGCACTTGTAGCATCTTTGGTTTAAATGATTAAAGTTATGCGAGAGCAGACAGAGGCTATATGACAAATGAGACAAAATAGAAGCGAAGTTGTCATTGACTCAATTGTTCCTCCATATCCTCAATACGCGAGGTTATTTGAATTTTGCAAGAATGATCCACTGACCTTCCATGGCAGCTCAATTTCCATTGAGGCAGAAGAATGACTTCAAAAGATAAAGGAGATTTTCAAAGTCATAAGACCTTGCCACTTACATGCTAGAGTTTGATGCAAAATATTAGTGGAATAATGGTCAAGGTAGTTTGATAGTCGAGGGAATTTCTATTACTTGCGATATGTTCAAGGAAGTATTCCTAGAGAAGTTTTTCCCTCATAATGTTTGCACTTAAAATGAGACCAACTTCCTTAATCTTCATTAAGAGGAAATGATCGTAACTAAGTACATGGCTAAGTTTGAGAGCTTGCTGAGGTTTTCCTACAAGAGATAATCCTTAAGATGAATGAAAGTTTATGAAATTTGAGCAAGACTTGAAACCAAAGTTACAAAATTCTATTGGCATCTTGGAGATAAGAGATTATCCTACTTTAGTAAACAAGTGTCAAATAGCATAGTAGAAAATGCAAGCAACAATGACAAAAAAACTTAAGAATAAGGTTAGCTTTGATGGAAATAAATTTCATAGCAAGGATGACAAATTCTAGAAGCACCTACGACTTGAGTTAGTCATTAACAAAGGGAAGCAAATGCAAGAAGTTAGGACTAACAAAGACACCAGGTGTCATAAAGTGTGGTTTTATTCATAGAGAACGTCCATGTCCTACAATGCAGATCACTTGCTATAAATGTGGGAAGGGGTGTAAGAAATTGTAGAAATGGAAAGCAATCATAACCAAGGCCACAAAGGCAAAGGAAAGTCTTTATACTCCAAGGAGAAAAGGTGATGGAGAAGTCTAATGGTTTGATTCAAGGTATGGAAAACAATGCTAAACATTGTAGAAATATTTTGAATAGTTTAAGCAATTTTATGGAGTTTAATTTCTCAAAATTCACCAAAAATTTGTTTTTTTACTATGGATAGACAAAATCACCATTTTAATCCACCACAACATTCCTCCATCCTTGTGGAGAACAAAAACAATTCATAGTTCCAATAGGCCAAGAAAAATTGGAACCAAACAATTATTTTTGAATTCACTATTATAAACAACATCAAAGACTTTTAATATCATTTAAATAAATAAAACTTAATAAATTATATAATTTTCCAACAGCTCATAAATTATAATTTCTCATGGAATTCATCTTTAAAAACAATCATAAGAGCTCAAGTCTAAATATCAATTACAGGAAACTAGTTTAAGATATTTTGTGACTAAAATTTCAATCATTCCACACCAAAAACATGTCATAAAATTACCCACATCACATATGCATAAAAAAATAACAATTATTTTAAAAACAAATAATTAGATAAGTTTTCCTTACCTCTTGAAGATTTATTTATTTTACGTGTTTTAAAAACTTTGAAAAGTGTACTACAAGAAAAAGTTAAAGTTTCTAAAAAAAAATTTTACAATCTTTGAGATAGTATTAGTCACCATTTTTTTTCATGAAAAAAAAAAAGGAATGGGGAGTTTAGAGAGAAAGAGCATCATATTAGTAGTATTGGAGAAAAAACATAGTGAAACTTCCCAAATTTCACGTATTAATATGGTGAGACAAAAGTTCTAAGGTGGGAGATCCTTAAACATAGGTTTTCTTGTCATCTATGGAGAAGTGGAGAGAAACAAAATTTGCAAAGAGAAAGATAATGTTACTACATTTTAGAAAGGAAAATTGTGTAAAGAATTTTATTTTTACAAATGACTCAAAAAATGAGAGAAATATTCAAATTTTGAATTTGTCATATTTATTTTCAACTAATGCTAATTAATCATTAATTGATTTAAGAAAATATTATCCATTTCTAGACTATAAACATTTATTATTTTTAATTCAACTTTGAGTTTTAATTCTAACATGTTTTAAATTAAAATCTCTTTCAAACTTAGAAATATGTTATTTAATTGATATTTGTTTCCTTTTATCTATCTATCTTCATGACATAGTGTCCTATTAAAAAAACACGCCAAGATAAAATAAAAACCTTTCCTTATCCCAATGCCTTGTATTTGTTTCGATTCCTTTGTCCATCGCTTTGATGCGAAGTGTGACCTTGGAAGTCACAAAAAGCTTTGTAAGTATAGGTTGTAGGATTTTCGAAATGACGTTGATGTAGACAAGTGTCAAAGTAGGAAGACAAGGGTTTTAATATAGTGAAGGTCATTGTTGGCTTCCTTGTTGACATGACAATGTTTGAGAATGAAACAAAAACTAGTGAAATTAATAAGACAAGTGTGTTTTTGCCTGTGTTGTCGTTATTTATGGTTATGCTCCTATTTTTTTATATTTGTTTTGTTTATTTTTCTTTCTTTGTTATTCTTTCTTTCATTGACAATCTCTTCTTCCTTTTTAGTTGCTAAACTTATAATAGATACAAGTTGACTTTTATTAACTCCACTCGACTAAACTTATGGAGTTAAGTTGACTCATGAGTTAATTCACTTTGACAACTTTAAGTTAACTTCTCCCAACACATATTTTTTCATACATATGAACTTAGAAATTGAACTTCTCACCACATACTTAAGAAATAATGTTATTTGTCAAATTATGATACATTTTAGTAAAAGTCTATATTTCTATTTTCATTTGCAAGTAAAACTTATTAATTATATTTACTTGAATAAAATAACTTCTTAAAGAAATTTTATTTTTAAACAGTCTAAAATCTAAAATTTATTAATCAAATAGATTTTTATAAAAAAATTTACCTAGTTTATTTTATATAAAATATTTTTTTCAATCAACATGGCCTATTGTCTATTCTTACTTGTAAAACTTTCAATGTTCTTATTTATATAACTTTTGTAGTTACTAATATATATTGAGAGAGAACGATGTTTTAATAAAAAAATTCAAAAAAATAAAAAGATTTATCTTATTCAAAATAAATTAATGAGAATCTAAACTTAAAATCCATCATATATAAAACATGTCTTGCTTCACCCAAAAATTTCTTAAAATTATATATCTTTAAATCTATTTAAGTAAAACTTAATTTTAATTCAATTGAATTTATTATTTAACAATAATATTTATAATTTTAAATATATTAAATAGTTAATTTTAATTTCTAATGAATTTTATTTCATATTATTAAATCACAATAATTACTCAAGTGAAATGATATCTTATGTTGCCAATTTTAAAAACTAAAAATATAATAATACGCATTTAAAAACCAACTTAACTACTATAAATATAAAATTAATTTATTTAAATTTAAAATAAGTGTTTTTAAAAGTAATATTTTAAAAATATTTTTAAGAAGTAAATAGAATTTATTTTAAAAAAATAGAAAATCATTTTTTAAAATAAATAGTTTAAAAATTATTTATTTTATTAAAATAATATTTTTAAAAAAATAAACAGATCCATAGTTTACATCAACTAGAAATTTATATATATAAATATATATTGGACATTGTAATTTTGGGAACTGCATTATTATGTACCTATGGTTACGTTAAAAAGAAAAAAAAAAAAAGGTCATAACGACATCGTACAGCTAGCACCGGCGTGGAACGAACCATGATTTCAGCCGTAAAAAGCATGGACCTGGCCACGACCTTGACCCTAAACCCTACCCCTGACCCACACCAATGACCAAACTTCGCCTCTGCCGTTGAAAGGTTAAAAACAAAGGCACAACATAAAAAAAAAGCGACTGAAATTTACCCCATTATTATTCAAAGCAATTCCCAGCGCGCCAAACGCTTAATCAATAAGCGCGTCTCATTCACGCGTCAATTATTAAACCCCGGAACAGGCACTCTTCATGCCACCCCGTCTTTATATCATATCATATACGAAACTCCAAGACGCAAACGCTCTCGGCCGTTAGTTACGAGGTCTCTTTCCACTTGTCAATGTCAAACTCCTTTTTAATTTCATTTTCTTTTTGTTTTTTTCGCATAAAAAATTTACTAGAGCCAGAGATAAATCCCATGCCACTCTCCGACCCGAACCTCCCTTTGTTCTCTTTCGCCGTTGATGGTGGTTGTTGCCGGAACCTCCGCCGTGGATGGACGACGGCAATCCTTCCCTTTCGGATAAAGAGGAGGAGAACGATGAGGAGGACGTGGCGGACACTCTGTCGCGAGTTCCACTTGTCGATGCTCCTATACTCTTGTTCGTTTGTTTCCACAAGGCTTTGCGCTCTGAACTTGATCAGCTTCGTCGCTTGGCGGAAGCGGCGTCGTTGGAGGACGAGCCACGCCGTCGCCGACTAATAATCCTTCAGCTTCAACGAAGGTTCCACTTTCTCAAACTAGCTCTTAAGTATCATTGTGCTGCGGAAGACGAGGTTAGTTTCATCTACACCTTGTTTGATTGTTAAGTAAATAAGAGGAAAATAAAAAAGATGTTGCAATTTGAGATTTTTTCAATTTGTTATTATGAAATATCTTAATGATTCTGGAGTTTTTTCTATTGTTTATAAGTTTGGATAAAGTTTGCTTCTAATTAGAAAAAGTAAGTTATGATTACTTTTCCTTTTGCCTAAGGAGAGATTTTTTAGATTGTTAATAAAAGCTCACGTTATATTATTTTATTATAATTTGTAACTTTTATTTTTTTTTCTACGTCTGTTAGTTATATTGTTCCGTCTGTGAGTTGATTGCACGGTCTGTTTACTTGTCATTTGTTTAGTTTGTTGCATCATTTGTTCAGTTTTTGATTTAGTTTGTTAAGCCTTTTTTTATTTAGTCTTATATCCATATTCATATGACATCTTTTAACAAAAGAAATTGATTTAATTACTTTTTAACTATTTATTATGATTATTTCGTGAGATTTGGTCTTTCAACTTTTGTAATTATACAATTTTGGTCAAATATTTAATGGAAATGCAACTGTTGATATCTAGTAGTAGTGCTGGCTCAATATGAATAGTGCATTAGAGTTAGAGTGTTACTTCAACATTTTCATTGAGTATTGAATCAATGTAAAGTTAAAAAATGAACAGAAATTACACATAAAAATTTTGGAAACCAAATTCAAGAAATGATGACAGTAAGAATTCTAAAAATACAATTAAACTAAAGAAACAAGTGCTGCTAAAAAATAAGATGCACTTTGTGTAACTATAAGCAAAAGTCATAAATTCATTTTAGGATGATTAGATAATGTTATGAAATCTAACAAATTTATTATATATAACAATTTGTGATTGGATAATGATAGTGTAAAGACTCTTAGTATTGTCCGTACATTTTAATTAAATTAAAAAATAAATGTTTCTCATGAAAGTAGTTTAGTTTGTAACTACCAACCAAAGGATAAAGAAGGAATACTATTATGATTTCTGACTTTGCAAATGACGCAGAAAAGACTATAGATGATTTGTATGCTTGTAAGTTGCAATCTTATGTTAGTTTGGGGATTTGAACTTCAAGGTTGTACGGCTGTCAAAAAAACAAACTTCAAGGTTGCACGATTTCAAACTTCTTTACTAATTTTGCTTCGTCTGATTTGTGTTGATGAAGCGTCACTTAATTACAAACGTCACCATTATCTGTATCTTAACCTTCTTGATTCTTAGATACTTATGTTGCTTTATGGTGCAATGTGGAATTCACCTACTTTTAACTATATAAGAATATAGTACACTTGGAATTTGTATGCCTAACATTTCGGGTGGATGTCTGATGTACAAATCCCAGGTGTACTGTACTCTTCTTCCATCTGTGTTCCACATATGTAGTTTTCAGTAATTTTTGTTTCTGCAAGGAAAATTAAAAAGGATCTCAATTCCTTAAATCAACTGTGATAAAGGAAACTTCTTTGGCTTTTTCAAATTGTTGATTTTGTGTCAGCTAATTTTGACTGTACTCTTGGCTTGATTCTAGTACTATTCAGTCACCACTAAACCCTAACACAAGTATGGAAAGAACTGCAAGAGAAATACCATTTGATGCCTCAAAAAAGGAGTCCACTGTCTTCTTTTTCTCTCTGTCTTTCAAATATTTGTATTCATGTCTGCAAGTGCATGTTTGGAGCTGAGATGCCTCTGTCTGTGACAAGGGGCATGTATATTGTGATTGTTATCCATTCAAGGTTTGCACTTCTGAATGTCATTTCAAAAATTTTTTTTGGCAGGTTATCTTCCTTGCACTGGATACACATGTGAAAAATGTCATATGTACATATTCCCTTGAACATAACTGCACCGGTGACCTATTTGATTCTATTTTTCACTTCTTGGATGAACTGATGGTTCATAAAGAGAATATTTCCAAGTTGTTCCAAGAACTTGTATACTGTATTGGCATCTTGCAGAGCTCCATCTACCAGCATATGCTGAAAGAAGAAGAGCAGGTGGCTGTTTGCAATTATTGTGATTCATGAAAATATACTCTAGTTACATTAAATGTTCTTTCCTCATTTCTTTTACAGACACAAATGCATTCATGTGGTTAATTTGTTTTGCTTTCTTTGGTTTATTTCCCATTAATCTGAACCTATAATGAAAAATACATGTTTCATTAAATGCAGTTTAAACACATTTCATTAATTTGTTGACATCAAAATTGTATAGAATTTTTTTTTTTGTAAAATATATTTAATTCTTTGACTCCAGTTTTCTTATGGGATACAGATCATGATGTTGAAAGAAACTGTAATAGAAAGTTAGGTGCTAATGTGCTATCTTGTAAGGAATTTGTGTGTCAAGCACTTTTATCTTGTTCTCCAAAAAAAAAAAAAAAACTGCCCTCAAGCCTTTTGCAGCATTAATGCAAAGGCTTAATAGATTAAAGATACCTTCTATTAATTTATTAAGAGTACACTTTTGAGGTTGGTATGGGAGGATTTTAGAGTGATCTAGTGTATTTTATTAGATGATAATGAAAAGTATTCAGGAGAAACTGCATATATTGCATGTACCCTCTAATTGGTTTATATTGTGAATGTATTAAGTACTAAAGCTAATAAAGGACGAAATAGACAGCTAATTATTTGTCATAACTATAATTGACTAATATTATAAAATGTGCTATGTAATATAATAAATCTAAATCAGTATGCTAATGACTCTTGATTAGTATTACAAGAAATGCTAGCAACTCACTCTCTAAGACACTTTTGCTAACACAAACTCTATTATTGGTTAAAATTTATTGAAAAATACAAAATCAAGAGAGTCATTAAATAAAAAGCGAGACCTACCAAAATTTGTAACTTATAATAAATCTTAGCCAATAATAGGGTGTGTTCAAAATAGTGTGTTAGAAAGTATATTGCTTACATTTCTCTTAGAATTGTAACATTCTCTTAACTTGGAGCTAACTCAGGTCACAGCTTGTTATGAATAGACAACCTAAAAATATAGGGTAAAATGCAAAAAAACCCTGTTTTCATCTTTAGGCCATGTGCAATTTATAAAGGGGGTCAAACCCTGTGCATCTTTACCAACTGTTAGTGTTCAATAAAACCCCTCGCCTAGAGAACCTTAATCTGACTAATGGAAAAATTGTAAAATACCTCTTAATCAAGTGGTTGAGTCAAGTGCGATTTTCCCCTACTTTTGAAAAGGATAAAAAACTTATTCTTTTCTTACTGTATGTGCAGGAAAAAACCTATGTCAAACAGACATTAATCTGACTAATGAAAATGGTCATGTAGGTGTCAATTATGACTTGCTATTTGGCTTGGTGTACCTATATCTTAGATGCATGGTCAAAATTTAATTTTGCAGCAACTTGATGCTTTTTCATATACTTTGTTAATGGTAATTATCTGTAAACAATATCTAAACCATTAAGTTCATTCTTGGATAAGGAAATGTACGATGGGGGTAAAACAAGACAACAAACATTATTTATGAATGACATATTAGTAGTCTACATTAAATTATGACCATATTGTGTAATATAAATATATCTTTGCATGAGCACGTATTTATACATTCTTGAATTCTGAAAGTCTCACATTATCAAATTTGTGCACTGTACAGGTTTTCCCCCTGTTGATGCAAAAATTATCTATCAAAGAACAGGCCTCACTTGTGTGGCAATTCATATGTAGTGTTCCTATAATGTTGCTGGAGGAAGTTTTGCCATGGATGGTATCCTTCCTTTCTGCAAACAAACAATCAGAAGTTGCCCAGTGTTTAAATGAAATTGCACCAATGGAAAAAGCACTGCAAGAGGTAGGCCATAGTTCAGTTCTTAATATAATTCAATAAACTTCCCACTTTTTACTAATTCAGGTATCATTGTGAAGGTTTTGGTTTCTTGGCTCAGAAGCAATAAACAAAGCTTTACTCAGACCTGTTTTCAGAGTGGAGAATTTCAAAGTGTTGATGGATTCCTACATATAGAAAGATCACTAGGGCTGAGTTATAGTAATAGGAACTCTGAAGAAATTTCAAGTCCGATGAAAGTGACTGGCCAAGAAATAGAAGATGGGGCCAACCAGTTTAATGTCCTTCATCTTTGGCATAATGCCATCAAGAAAGATTTGAAAGAAATTCTGAAAGAACTTTACCTACTAAGAAAATCCAGCTGTTTTCAGAATTTAGACTCAATACTTATCCAACTAAAATTCTTTGCCGATGTCCTCATCTTCTACAGGTAGTGCTTTTGAAAATTTCTTTTTTGGTGTGTGGAATTTGACTAATTTGTTTTATGTTGTTTGCTGAAGTTCCCAAAGGCCTATCCTTCTCTTCTATGTAAAATGCTTATTATTGTTCTCAATTGTCTAATTTCTTAATGTAACTTTCTTATCATAGCAATGCTCAGAAGAAATTCTTCCATCCTGTACTGAATAAACATGCTTATGGCTGGTTGTCCAAGTCTATTGAACAATTTCTTGGTGAAAGTAACATTGAAGATATACAACAGTTGCTATTGTATAACTCAGAAAGTGGAATACCTTTGAGCAACTTCATAGAGAAACTCTGCCAAAAACTTGAATCATTTGTATCAGGAGTCAACAAACAATTTGCTTTTCAAGAAAATGAGGTATTGTATTTAAATCACTACTTGTTTCTTTTACCAAGGAAGGCAGGAAATGAATATTAGTAATATATTACAATGGTCCTTAACCTTTCGGTTTATCCTCATACACAACAGTTTAATAAAATGTCCAAATATTGTGTTTTTGAAACTTTGCTAAACTTTTAACAGTGTTATCAAGATAAAAATGCAGCAAGTAGATGAACCTACCCACTTATTCAAGCATATTTATATATGATGATGTTTGTTTCAAGGTTTAATATTACATTCCCAGGAATTTCATTCCCTGGAATACTATGTCTAGGTATATTATTCCCACTAACATGTTTGGTTGGTATTTGATAATTTCAGAAAAAAATTAAAATCTATTTAATTAGAAAAATAAAAAATAAAAATATTGAAGAAATGTGAAAGAAGAGAATGGGAGTAGGTAGTTATTGTAGGGAGTAACTTTCATTTTCCTGAGAAAATAAGATACCCACTTTCACTATGGGAATAAGAAGTGAGACAAGTACAAGTATTTTATATTCCTGGCAATCAACAATGTCTGGGAATATATTTTTAAAACTAGTAGCAAACATGAACTTTTTTCTTTATAGGAAAACATGAAAAATGTGATATTCCCATGTTCACTTTCCCAGGAATGATTTGTAATACCTTGAAACAAACACAACTTATGATGTTCTTCATAGAATGAAATGTTTTGTACTCTGAGTGAATAGAAGAACAAGAAGTGAGAGAAAAAACAAATCTCTATTTTTTTGAGACAAATTCAATTTATGGCTCTCATATTTATCAACAAATGGAATTTCCTACATGAGACGGATGCTACATGCTAACATATCAAATATTTATGATTTTGGAACCCTTATTTCTTTATCAGGTGTTTCCTATCTTTAGAAAGAACTGCAGAAATGGAATGCAAGAGAGACTTCTAAGCTTGAGCCTACATATGATGCCTCTCGGGTTACTAAAATGTGTTATAACTTGGTTTTCGGTTTGCTTGTCTGAAAAAGAGTCCAGGTCCATTCTCTATTGCATAAAGAAAGGAAACAATTCTGTTTGTAAAGCTTTTTCATCACTGTTACATGAGTGGTTCCGCATTGGTTATTCAGGTAAAACCTCTATTGAAAAATTCAGACAAGACTTGCAACATGTGTTCAAAAGAAGATGCTCTTTTTTACCTGAACAAATTAAGGAAGCTCATGGATTTTCCTTGTTAAATTCTGAGAAGCAGCCTCATGAAGTCTCTGGCCAGAATTGTTTGTCCTATTCCTCCTCTTCTGGATCCAGTAATGTAAACAAGTATGAGACACCATACTCCACAGGAATTAATCTGCATATATTTTTCCTGCCACAGTTGAGAAGTTATATCAGCATCCTGCATTACATGCAGCAGAACGTTCTTCTATTTCCTTTCTTGATGATCCAAAACCAATTGACCTAATATTTTTCTTTCACAAAGCTATCAAGAAAGATTTAGAGTACCTAGTTTTTGGCTCAGCTCAGTTAGAAAAAAATGATAAGTTGCTTATGGATTTCCAAAAACGATTCCATCTCATATATTTTCTTCATCAAAT
>JAMLFT010001346.1:0-31442 GCA_026544285.1 Pachyrhizus erosus
ATTCAAATAAAAATTGGGATTAAATATCAAATTTTGTTTATAAACTCAATACATGTATTTTTTAATAAACATAGTCCTAAATTAGAAAATAGTTGCTAATTTGCACAATAATAAAGCCCAAAAGACACAAATTTTCTACATAAATATATTAAATTTTTACACTTATCAACAAGAAAATCCTAAGAATTTTTATGAGAAAAGATCAAAATACCCTTAGACTTAATTGTATTCATTAAATCATAATTTCTTTCTAAGAAACCTTATAAAAAAGTCCTAAAAACTCTGACTAGAATACTTAGATATTTAACTCCAAAAGAAGAAGGGTTTCTTAAAAGAATTATTTAAACCTAAGGTTGAAATGAAAGAGTAACTTTTTGACATAAAATTCCAGTGAGTATATTGGTGGAACAATAAGTGTCCAATAAACATTCCTTGGTGTTAAACAAGATATATAGGACACCAAAAATTATAGAGCAAAGACAATTATTACTATTTCAATTCAAGAAATGAATAGATCGATAAGTCTTCATAAACAGAAAAGATCCCTCTCAGGCTAAAGACAGATCTAGTAATGGCCAAACAAAAAGCAAGAATCTTTAGATTAGAAGATTCTAGGGATCTAGTACCTAGAAGACTTGATTGATAGAAGCAAGGATGGAAAAATAGAACGAGAGTGAAATTAAAGAATGGAAGAAATGCAATGGGTTGACTACAGAGGGTACTTGAGGAATGTATGCAGGTTGTGGAAGTCATTAGGGGTGTTTAGACACCAAGTTTGTGAACTGCCTAGATTAGGGAGTCACAATGTCAGCTTGGTAACCTTGACAAAGCATAGCATTACCAAAGTCAGTAGAGAATATCTAAGCCATATACCAGCTTGAGATATGTACTCTTGACCGTCACCCAAAAATATTGCAACTTATGGATTCAATATTACGATTCGCTTAAGTCCTTTAATAGTAGAAGTAAAGACGCAGTGAAAGATCCCTAAATACATTAGTAATTCACTAAATAGGGCACGAAACGGTGAGATTGAGAGTATACACTTCCAAGTATGTCCATATTGTATGATTATTTCAGAATTGAAGATTCACTCCTACAATAACCTTTTTAGGAAAAGATGTCTGAAGAATTCTGCCTGTTATTCCACTAATTTATCATTCCTTTGTGTGAACGATGGACAAGTGATCCATTATATCAACTAGATACCTATACAGGATATGTCCGTTTTACTTTCTTCCATGCAACTCCGTTTGCTCCCAATTCCTGTGGGTAGATAACTCTCCCTATTATACTAATTCAGGTGGAACCGCCACGAGTGTCTGAATCACCTCCTGGTTCCCATCACATCATAGGAGGAGACGTCCCAACAACCCTTCCTCTAGCCATACTAGACATGGAGTGGTTAGATCTACTCCCAAGATTGATTCCTCCGAGGAAGCGGATCCCTCTGAAGATCCAGGAAACGAAGTTTATAATTTTTTTTTCTTTGTAATGTTAATGATGTACTCATGACTTTTGTTTAGTTAATAAAAGTATTCTCTTATGTATGTGTGTTTTAATAATGAAAATAAGGTCATTACAAAATTCGTGGAATAAAGAACACTTGCTCCAATACTTATCAAACTTACTTTTCATCTTTTTAACCATATTTCTTTTTAAGTTATCATAATCATTGGATGCAATATCAAGAACTTTCTTCACTTTAGAAACCTCAATTAGAAGTAAACTTGAAGTTGAATATTCACTTACTAAATAAATTAAAGAATTCAATAAAATTGCACATTATAGAAAGTTTATCCCATTCTTTTAAGTTATGGGCTATAATCATAAGTTGGCTCTATATCTTTACGCATGAGAAAAACATCTTTAAATTTTAATGCAATACAATGTATGTAATATGTTTAGTTCCAACAAGGTAGACAATCAAAAATCAATTTTAATCAAAAATCAATTTTCTTTGAATATAGATTTTGATTAGTTAATGAACTTAACAAAGTATTGTACAATTATACAAAATAATTGTATAATTATACAAAATAATTCGAATATAGATTTTGATTAGTTAATGAACTTAACACTCCCATGAACATTACCTATCACATCATCTACTTCTTTGAGGTCTTCTTAAACTAGCAAATTTAAAATGTGTCCATAAAAATAAACATGAAATAATTTTTCACTACGAATAAGTCTTTTGGTTCTTGAAAGTTTTCTTTCAAAATTCTTAAACAAACATCATTGTGCTACATTATTTACAAAAATTGAGAAAATCCTTAAGACATTTGTAAAATTCATATGCTATGTCAACACTAAGTTGAAATGGAGGTTAATAAATAAAATTAAGGACCCTTTTTGTAAATTTCAATTAGCATCAATGAAATGTCCTATTATGATCATATACTTAATCTTTTGATTTTGAGATTTCCAAAGGCTAGTAGTAAGGTTTATTTTACTAAACTTTTTTAGTAATCTTTTTAATGTGCTATTTTTTACACTATATACAACCTTATAATTAGATTTAAGTGTGTTTTGAGAGATACCTCCAAATTTAGGGGTTGTCAACTTCATGATTTAAGTGTGCAATTCCCTTTCTCATTTTTTCATAATCATAATTGACACATGGCTACAATAACAAAGAAATATATAATAGAGTTAAATTTACCAAACTTTAAGGTTATTTGCTTCAAATTAAATGTTTGCCTTGCTCCATAAGTCCCTAAATGCCTCTTTAAATGTGTGGTTGTTCCACCTTTCTGGAAAAAGAGTTTCTCTTTGTAATGTATACAAACAACTCTTAATGTCTCATTTGGTGACTTGATCTCATTAAACTCTTTCCAAACATCTAAAGTTTTTTACCTTTTTCTTTTCATGACTTTACCACCATCTTTATTTTCTACATTAGATAGTTGTGTTTCATTGATTTTGTTGTTGACTTCTATGTAGCAATATTGGTGTCCATGTCTTAAACAATATTCAAAAACATGAATTAGAATGATAAAATATTATAAGAGTAGTGTAATTAAATGATAAAGGAGAATAAAGATATTTAATTTAGAACCAAATTAGAGATAAAGGATTCAAACAACTACTAACAAAATTTTGAAGCTATAGTTTGTTGGTATCTATTCTCCACACCTTTTTTTTTCCTAGTACAAAAAAAAACTAGCATAATACACAAACCAGAAGACTATTGCAATATGTATAAAATATCTAATAATAACCCTCTCCAACAAAAGGAAAAAACTAATAATTTTACACACTTCTATGTACTTTTTTCCATTTAATAAACCATGAAAATCAAGAGATACAACTTGCTTATGATGCATATGATTTACTACAGACTTTCTCCAATTGTGTGAAATCACTACTATTCATCGTACAAAAACCTAATACTTTCTTTTGAAAAATTAAATCATTTTATTAAAGTTATTCCAAATATACACAAGGTATGCATTATTTGACAATAAAAGAAACATAGTTAAATGCTTTTGTAAAACATTTTCTATCAAAAGTAAAATAATGCTTCCAAGGAAAATTTCAATTTTCACATACTTACAAACTTTTGATGAAAATAAATATTCTTTTCTAGAAACACCTAATAAAATTCCAAATCCTTTTTCTTAAAAAATGAATAATGGTACAAAACAACAATACTAATCACTATAAATAGAAAAAAAAACTAATATACTCAAAGTTGATTGTTGTCTCGCATGAGAGGAGTTTGCCTTATTTGAATAGTTGAATTCTTGAATGTGAAAATAATGAGTAAAGAAATTTGAAATACCTAAGATTGGATTTGAAAGTGACTTGGAAGAGTGATCTGATAGAAAGTAGAGGTTTTTGGAGTAGAATTTCAATTTGGGAGAAAAACTTGATAAGGAAAAGGAAAAGACAAAGAGAGCCTTCACAATTTTTAGTTATGATGCAAAAGAAAAGTTAATGAGGAACTTAAAGTAATTAAAATATCATTTTCTTTTTACTTTAACATTATATTTTGTAAAAAATTAACTCACAAAAAATGATAAATATTTAATGAAAGATATTTTTATAAAAATTATTAGTAGAAGTGTAGAATAATATACAAATATGTTTTCACAAAAAAATTATTTATATAATATATATATATATATATATATATATATATATATAAATGAGTCATTCACAAGTCTTTAAGGTTGAATTTTTAAAGTTTGAGTTTGAGTTATTTAAATAATCATGTCTAATAATAAGCTTGAGTTTGTTTATTTAATTAAACAAACGAGCTTAAACAAGTAGTTAATGTGTGAAGCTCGAGTAGTTCATGAATAAATTAACTTAATTACACCTCTAGTGACAACTAAGATCAATTTGTCAATAGTAACATTAGATTTTCTTTGAAGTATTTTTTTTTTTCAAAAAATTGTTCATTATCCATTAGAAAGAGAAGAGTATGGTCTCTTTATTATTACTTCAAAGCAAGATGAATAAAAATTCGAAAATAAAAATGACAAACGTATCTTTATTGCACTTTAGGAAAAGAAAAATCAATCTATTGCAAACCACAATTGATAAAGGTTTTTTAATTCACTTGATATGAAAATGATGCAAATAAATAAAACAATCAAGTTGAAATTTGCAACAAATTTAATATGAAAAAACAAAATGCTAAATTTGATTGATTTGTTTTGGTGAGCGTAGGAACAAATAAAGAGGCAGATAAATCGACTTAATGTTCACTTTCTTGTCTTAATTTTTGTCAATGTAGAAAAATTGGTTAGGACAAAAATGAAGATTCAATTTCTTGTTTTTCAAGAGGAAAGAGAACTCATGAAAACTTGAGAACTAAGGGAAAGAGTGTTGGATATCAAGTGTTATGATGAAGGTGCTTTTACGTCTTTGCAAACAGATTGTCCCACAATAATCTAGTGCTATAATGATCACTACGTGAAGCTGCTTTGCAAACCTATTCCTCTTGAACGATCAAGTGTTAGATCATGTCTTTGCCAAATGTCTTTGCAAATCAATCATCTTTTAACCTTAGGGGGATACAATGTTCATGTTTATGAATCATCTCTACATATTAATTTTCCTAGAACACCAAGTCCTAGATAATGTACATGAAGGTTTGTACAAGGTGTCAATGCAAACAAATTGTTTTTGAGGCGTGCAGGAATATAATGTTTTTTTGTTTTTGTTTCTAATTTTAATTATATATTTTATTTTAAAAAATAAATATAATGTGACAATTTAAATGAGATGTCGTAATCTATACCATTCATTCATGTAGAGGACTAGGATTTTTGCACTTTATTCCCTAATGATGCAATAATTACATTTATATTTTTTTTCAACCTATATCATTTAACATTATAATTCCACCAACTAATTTAAATACGGAAAAAATTTAAATATAATTTCTCAGTAATTTTTTTAGTGTTACTCTTCAATTAAAGTTAGAATTTTATCTTAATTTGTATATTAAAAATTTGGATTAAAGATTAAATAGTTTGTTATAAGTAAATCTTTATTTTGATTAGAGAACAACAAAGATATTTAAAAGACTTTAATTGATATAGGTGGACAATATAAGATATTTTTTATATTATTATTTAATTATAAATTATTGTGTATGATAAAATATTTATTTTTAAATAATTATTTCTAAAATTATATTTTAAAAATATTTTTAATTAATATAAATAATTTTATATTATCATATATAAAATTAAACCCCTTCCAAAAATTACATTTGAACGTTATACAAAGTTATTTTGAGAATGTAAATTTTAGAATATAATATTCTAATGTACGTTATGAGTTATAAAATAATTTTTAAATATAATATATTTTTATGAATATATTTTATATATATTTTATTTTTATGTTAAAGAGTGAAAATCTTATATTTTTATGAAAATAAAAATTATTTTTTAAAATAATTTTTATTTTATTTTTTTATTTTTTAAATATCTTTTAATTAAAATCAGTTTAAAAATATTTTAAAAAATTATCAACCATATTTAACAACAATAATTTTTTCAATAATAATAATTTCAAAAATATAATTTTCAAAAATGTAATACAGTGAATCAAACATCTCCTTAGATTTTATCCTAAACAATGAATTAGTTTACACTGATTCAATGCGTTATCCATCGAATCTTTAATTGAAGAAGCCAGGCTCCAATGGACCGATTTACGTGTGCAAGATTGAATCATGGAGTCCCAAAGACCCAGGTACGAAACTAGACACGTAACACCCTAATACTAGATATACCCAAAATAAAATAATTAAAATAAAAAAGATATACCAACATTGAAGAGGAGGCACTCTGTTCAACTTTCTCGTCCACTAGACACAATTCCTTAGTTTTACATGACATGATAACATGAGATCAGGTAATAAATGCCCTTCTAGTTACTGTTCTTCATGTTCATGTTACTCTATAAATGTTTCTGTGCAATTCTCTATCTCTTCATCCTCTTATGCTTTCAAACTTCAAACTTTCTTTGTGGGGTAATGCTGTTTATGTGGCACTAGCAGGTTTTATGGGTATGTAGCTCTGATTGTGGAAAAGGCATGGCTTGTTTTTCTTTACCTTGCAATACTGAGTCATTTGTGACCCCAACTGTGGCTAAAAGAAGATACTTTGGGGTGTGTGGAGGTTTGTGCACTAGGTCATTTGTTTTTACTTCTCTAGGGTTTAACCAATGCTATAAATTTCAACATGAGTTGGTGTGGAATAAGAAGCTAGGGTATTGTGGTAGTAAAAGTAAAATTGCTTCATTGAGGGTTCCTTATTGTTGCAAGACTCCATCGCATGGTGTTTCAAGTAACAATAAGATTGAGCCACTTGTGAGTAGAAGCAAGGGTGGCAGAAAGACTCACTATGGTAAGGGTGGAAGTAATAGATTGAAGAGATTTTCATTGAGATTGCGGCCGAGGTTACGGTTATTGGCTATGAGAATGAAAAGGGCTTCGATTAAGTCCATTTTGAATGAGGTGGGGATCCTTATTCGTAAGAACATTAGAGCAGTTGCATTTTCTGCCTCAGTTTCTGTTGTATTCAGCCTTTGTTTTCTGTTTCTGAAATTGACTGCACTACCCCCTCCGAAATCTGTTCCATATTCTGACTTGATAATCAGTCTTCAGAATGGATATGTTGAAAAAGTTTTAGTTGAAGAGGGGTCGCGGCGAATATATTACAATATGAACTCCCAAATTATTGAAAGTGAGCAGGTTTCTGGTGAAAAATCCCAAGTAGCAGATGTTTCGATTGATAGGGATGTTGATAAAATTGGGAGTAAGGGTAATTCTAGAGCTGACCAAACTCCTGTGGTGAATGTACTGAAGAAATTCTCTAAGACTCGAACTTCAATCCCAGAGTGGCAGTATTCCACAAGAAAAATAGATCATGATGAAAAGTTCCTTGTTAGTTTGATGAGAGACAAAGGGGTTACATATAGCTCTGCCCCTCAATCTGTGTTGATGTCTATGAGGAGTACTTTGACCACTGTGATAATACTGTGGATACCTTTAATTCCATTGATGTGGCTTCTATATCGTCAACTTTCTGCTGCTAATAGTCCTGCAAGGAAGCAGAGGCCAAATAGTCAGACAGTTGGATTTGATGATGTGGAAGGTGTTGATTCTGCAAAAGTAGAGCTCATGGAGGTAATTATCTCAAAATATAATGTTTATAATTATTTTGTAAAATAAAAGTGAATTTTTTTTTTCTGTTTTGCTAGTTTGGTTAAGAAATGACAGTTGCAAGTGACATGATTACTTTTTGCCCCACTGGTGAAATATCCTGTTGTATTCACAAATCACAACTAAGAGTTGGGTGTGCAGTTTCAATCCTTTGGCACTTATTTTTAGAAATATTCAGAATGCTGGGTGCACTGGCACTGATTGGTTATTTGTGCAAGTAGTATTAGAATGTGAATTCTTGTTCTTTTCTTTTTGTTTTGAATTCTCAAAATCCTGTGGCCTGAAATACGATTATCTTTAGTTATTGCATAGCAAGAAAAAATATGGGAACATTTTGTTGGAGAAGTTCTGCTAGGCATAGACTTGGTAGTATTATAAACTGCATAATAGTGTCATTAGATAGCAGTTGTTTACTAAATGTGATAAAGGTCTTTGTTTTCTTTTTTGCTTCATTTCACATTTTTATTGATTTATCAGTTGGAAGTTGGAATTAGTGATCAATAGTACAAATTTTAGCTTATTGCATGGTATAAAAAGCATAAAAGCTTTAGTATCAGGATCTAAGAAGGTGTCAATAACACCATGAGTTAAAGTTAAGGCACTGATTGAAACTACTTAAGTTATTACACTTAGTAGACTAACTTTTATATATATTCAAAAGGGATATAGTTGGGTAGTACATAGGAAGAAGAAATCAGACTGACACTGCATAGCAGTGTTGCAATCTGCTACTCTAGGCTAGTCTATAGACAAAAAGACAAAATACACATATATAGATACAAGAATATAGGAAAAATACATATAAACTTTTAACACTCCTCGTCATGCTAGAGCATATAGGTTGTATGCTCCAAGCTTGAGACATATGAATTGAAACTGAGGTTCTCTTAAAGATTTAGTTCAAATGTCAACAAGTTGCTTGCTTGAACTAAGAAATTTAGTGTTGATCTCCTTGGATAGTAACTTCTCCCTCACAAAATGACAATAAATTTCTATGCGTTTAGTTCTCTCATGCAATACAGGATTGAAGACAATGTGGAAAATTGCTTGATTACCACAGTACAGTTTCATTAGCTAAGGCCATAGCCCTATATTTTGCTTTTGTACTAGATCGAGCAACAATATTTTGTTTCTTACTCTTCCAAGAGATAAAATTTTCACCAATGGAAACACAATACCTTGTAGTAGAACGTCTATTTGCTAGAGAACCTGTCTAAATAACATCGCGATATTTAGAAATTAGAGTATTACCTTTATCCTCGTATAAAAGTCCCTATCCTGAAGTCTTTTTGATATACTTGAGAATATGAATGACAACATTCTAATGATCAACATGAGAGACTTGCATGAATTGACTAACTACTCCAACAACAAAGGATATATAAGGTCTGGTGATTGTGAGAAATATGAGTTTTTCCACCAATCTTTTATATCTCTTTGGATTTGAGTATGGTTCGCCTCATCTTGCTTGGACATTAATTTTTGATTTGGATCCACGAGACTCTCATGATTCTACAATATGTCATTCTTGTCTCCTCTAAAACGTCCAACACATACTTTTTTTGGGAAACAACAATGCCTTCTTTGGATTGTGCCACCTCTTTACCAAGGAAGTATTTGAGGCAACCCAGGTCCTTCATCTGAAAATGACTAATTAAATGTTGTTTCAGCTGAGAAATTCTAGCAACATCATTTCTTGTGATTACTATATCATTGACATAAACAACTAGATAGATACATCTTTTAAGAGAGATGTGACAGTAGAAGATAGAGTGATCTTCTTCATTGTGCTTCATCCCAGAATTTTGTGCCATATGACTAAATTTTTCAAATCAAGCTCTTGGAGATTGTTTAAGACTATAAAGAGAGCGGCGAAGTTTGCAAACTAGATCAAACTCCTCCTAAACAACAAACTCAGGAGGTTGCTTCATATAAATTTCTTCTTCCAACTCATTGTGAAGAAAGGAATTTTTAATGTTTAGTTGATGGAGAGACCAACAACGAATAACAGCCTTAGCAATAAAGAGGCAAATGGTAGTGATCTTAGCCATAGGAGAGAAGGTGTCACATTAGTCAAGACTAGAAATTTTAGTATAGCCTTTGATCACCAACTGAGCTTTAAGATGATCAACCTCACCATTAGGGCCAACTTTGATAGCATAGACCTACTTGCAACCAATTGTTTTATTTTCAAGTAGGAGAGAAACTAGGTCTCATGTACTGCTATGCTCAAGAGTTTACATTTTAGCAATCATGGCATGTTGCCATCTAGGATGGTTAAGAGCTTCATCAACATTTTTAGGAATGAGGGACAAAGACAAAGATGAAAGGAAAAAACAATGAGGGAGATACACAATGATAACTTAGAAAGTTATAAATAGGATGAGGGTTTCGAGTGAAACAAATACCTTTTATAAAAGCAATTGGCTAACTGAAGGGTCATCAAGAGGTGATGAGGAAGGATCCATGGTAAGTATATCTAATGAAGGACATGAAGCACAATCATCATGTACTGTGGGATGGTTTATTGGTATTTTACACTGGTATACAATGAGAGGAGATGAAGACAATTCTGGTTGATTATCAAATGACGAGTATGGTTGAATGACTTCTTGATGATGGGTCTCACAAGTGGGAGGAATTGATGGACTTGAGGATGTAATAGGTAATACTTGTTGTATAGAATTCAAGTTTGGCATGAAGGAGGAAAAAAATAAAGTTTCTTCAAAGAAGGTTGCGTTTGTAGACATGTAATATCTCTTAGTGGTTGGAGAGTAACGTTTGTATCTTTTTTGTAGACGTGAATAACCAAGAAATACACATTTGATAGCTCTTGTAGAAAACTTATCAAGACCTAAAGAAATATGATGAACAAAACAACTATAGTGAAAAATTTTGGAAGATATATAATATAAAGGTTCATTAGGAAAAACGATTGAATAACGAGTTTTATTCGCAAGAGATGAAGACGACATTCTTTTTATTAAAAAGAAAGTTGTGAGAATTGCATGACTCCAATGACATGTGAGGACATTTCCACTAAGGATCAAGGTACGTGCAGTTTCTACTAAATACCGATTCTTTCTTTTCGCAATTCCATTTTGTTGTAGTGTATAGGACATGTGGACTGGTGTAAAACACCTTGTGAGGCCAAAAAAAAGAAAGATCACTAGAAAAGTATTCTTTAGCAATATCACTTATGAGAATTTTGACAGTTTTTCCAAATTATGTCTTGATTTCATTAAAGAAAAATATGAAAACAGACAAAAGTTCAGATTTGTCTTTCATTAAAAATATCCAAGTACATTGAGAATACCCATCTACAAATGTAAAAAAAATATCAGAAACAAAAAGACATAACACGACGTAGTCGCCAAATGTCTGAATGAATAGTAGATAAAATTGAGTTACATTTTGTTTCAATTTGTTTAGGAAAAGAAGATCTAATATGTTTGCCTAAATGACATGACTTACAATCTAACATCTAAAGATGATTAAGACTAAGCACCATCATCTTTAACTTTGTTAAACTAGGATGACCTAATCAATCATGCAAAAGTTTTGGAGAAGTAGCAAAATACGAGACAACAGGATTGGACTCTAGGTAGTATAAGCCTTGTGATTCATGTTCTACACCAATCAGACAACCCGTACCACAATTCTTATATGACAAAAGAATCAACATTAAATGTTACTGAACAATTTAAGGAATGAGTCAATTGGCTTAGAGATATCAAATTATAGGAGTAATTAGGGATGTATAAGACATAATTTAAATTTAAAGAAGACGAAACAGAGACTTGGCCAACTCCTTGAGATGTAATTTTGGAACCATTGGTTAAGATAACCAAGTGAGGAAGTTTTGTTGGAGATATAAATGAGAATAAAGAGTTATTACCATAAATATGGTCAGAAGCGCCTGAATCGACTGTTCAAGGATTTTGACCTTCCACAAATTGAGAAATACAGGTTGTGGAGGTGCTTGACATTGAGGACGATTGAACTTGGTTGTTGGATTTTAGCTTTAAATATTCTTGATACTCATCAATAAAAAATTGTACTGAAGATTCTTAGATTTAGATACATGCGCAAACTTGTTAGAAAAATCATGTAAGGAGTAACAAGTGTTTTGGTTTGACCCATTCTCTTGCAGTATGTGCATTGAGGATGTTCATCTCTGCCATCATGTCTTTCTTTGTGACGACAACCTCCTCTTCTATGAGTGATCACCATGGCACAGGTTTCAATCGTTTCAATAGTATCCTCATTTTTTACCATAGTAGGAATACGTAGGAGCTTGGTGACTAGGTTATCTATAGAAGAAATTTCATGACTAGTTGAAATTTGATCACAGACATGATCAAAATCTGAGTGTAAAGTTCGCATAGTTAGAACCATATATAATCTATTAAGTTTTTATTTTATCCCTTCAAGGAATCAGTTTCTAGGAACATCTTTAGTTCTTCTACCATAACCTGAACTTGAGTCACATGTGAGATCATATCATGATCAATTTGTTTGAGAGACATCAATTTATTTGCCGAGTCATACAACTGTTGAATATCATTAGTAAAAATATTGAGTTTTCTTTCAATAAGTTTTGATTGTTTTGAGTGTCCCTAAAATTTTAGGTTCAATTGATTGTTATAGCATTGCCAAAGCTGGAAATCAAGTTATTGGGTCTTAATTTCACCTGGTATCTCAGTGACTTCTTTCTCTAGATGATCATAGTATTCTGACCAAGGAACCACAGTTCTACGAAGGCTGACCATGAAATATAATTTTTACTGTTGAGTTTCTATGTAGTAATGGTGTGAGTTCTAGAGATAAAAAGAACTAGTCCTGAGATTCCAAGTCCTGCTGGTTCAGTGGTAGCTATACATGCAGAACCACCAGAGAATATAGGGAGAAAGATACAATGAAGGAAGAAGACTAGCCAAACAACTTTGAAAATTAGCGGAAAAAGGCTAAAGAAATCTCAAAAGGAAAGAGGATGATCCGACGAGTGTGGTGGTGGTGTTGCGGAGAAATTTCAATGTTGTCTAGCTGTTGTGTGGGATGCATGCGCTTGATTGGGTGAGAAATAGAGACAGCACGTGGAGGCGCGTGACAAGGTGGTTGGACTTGGTATTAGTCGGGTTAGGTCGTGCTTGACAAGGCAATCCTGCCTGTTGATTTTGCTGAGACTGATGGCTGATAGTGGACAGCAGCGAACTGTGTGTGGACAATGACAGACTATAGAGTAGGGCGTTGTGATACCAAGTTAAAGTTAAGGCACTAATGGAAACTGCTTAAGTTATTACACTCAGCAGACTAACTTTTATAATATATTCAAAAGGGATACAGCTGGATAGTACACAGGAAGAAGAAATCAGACTGACGCACTGCATAGCAGTGTTGCAGTCTGCTACTCTAGGCTAGTCTATAGACAAAAAGACAAAATACACATATATAGATATAAGAATATAGGAAAAATACATATAAACTTTTAACACCATGGTTTATAATTTTATTAGATATGACAGTGTTTATATATAATATTCTGGTTTTCTTATAACCAAATCCAGAATGTATTATCTTGGAATAATAATTATGTTCAAATCCATTCGACTGTCCAAATAAAGAAAACTTTGATCCTACAATTTTTGTGTCAAAAACAAAATCATTTATTCCTAAGGTTCTGTTATGCACTTATGTTAGATATTTTCAATCATAAAATGTCATGTAGTTCTCTGCATTGATCTTCTCTTCTTTACTAGTTAAATATGGCTTGGCTCATACTCCTGCTGTTGCCATATGAGCATACTAAGGAGGGTTGGACAATTTAGACGTTGAAACGAGGTTTCCCTGCCAATTAGATTGCTTAAAGGTTGTCATTTAAAATTACTCTTGCCTGTTAGTTATAAGTATAGCCTGTGGCAATTAGATGCATTATCTTGAATGTAAACTTGATTGCATCAAAATGTTGTAGTTGAAACGTTTTATTTGTATGAACTATGAGCTGAATAAGGACAGGTATTAGACAGTTAGCCCATTGGTTAGTTCGTTACCAAGGGTTGATTAGATAAATAGGGAAATCTATTAGAGGGATTCATTATGTGAATTTGATAGTTTTTGTGAGAAAGGAGAAATCCTTAGTGAAGGGGAAAGGGACCCCTTGGAGAAGAGACCTCTCTCAATCTCAGCCATTTAATAAAATTGCTCATTTCTTTTCATTTGTTTCTATCGATTTTCAATTTCTACTCTCTTGGGGCACTGATTATTGTCCAATGTAGATTGCTTTGAGATATGTGACCATTTTTTTGAAAAATTTTAGAGAGAAAATAATGGTTTGGAAGAGTTAGGAGAGAGAAGGACAAAAAACATGGAAAGTTTAGGATGAAGCAATGTTACAACATATTCTGTTAATGAATTGGCTTTTATCCAATTATTGAATATGGAGCACAAAATTGTAACAACTGGAAAATGAATTTCAAATTGTACTATAGTGGATTAAAATACTTTTTAACTCTATGCCTTAATATATTGATTATTTGTAATTTTAGTAGAATTTTTCTTGTCGATGGTTAAGCAGCTTTAAAATGTTAGAGAGAGAAAATAATGGTTTGGAAGAGTTAGAGAGAGAGAGGGACGAAAGAACTTGAAAAGGTTAGGATGAAGCATTAGCATGGAACAATATTACATCATACTTTGTTATTTAATTAGCCCCCATCCAATCATTGAATATGGAGGACTAAATTGTAACAACTGGAAAATGAGTTTTGAATTATATTATAGTGGATTAAAATACTTTTTAACTCAATGGCATGATATATTGATTATTTGTAATTTTAGTTGAATTTTTCTTGTCAATGGTTAAGCAACTTTATTGTGTTATTGTTATTGACACAGTTCCTTTTTTGTAGATAGTTTCATGTCTGCAAGGGGATATAAATTACCAAAAGCTAGGGGCGAAGTTACCTAGAGGTGTGTTGCTGGTGGGTCCTCCTGGAACAGGGAAGACACTACTTGCACGTGCAGTGGCAGGGGAAGCAGGCGTACCCTTTTTCACTGTATCTGCCAGTGAGTTTGTGGAGTTGTTTGTTGGAAGAGGGGCAGCTAGAATCAGAGACCTTTTTAATGCAGCAAGGAAATTTGCACCATCAATCATATTCATTGATGAACTTGATGCAGTTGGAGGCAAACGTGGAAGAAGTTTCAATGATGAACGTGACCAGACACTAAACCAGGCAAGTTTACTTAATATATTGTATTTCTTTAGCAGAAACAAATTATCAACGGTTGGTTATGGCTCACTAGTCATACTGAATACCCGGTATTCTCACATTCTGTGTATATTGAGTAATGTTCAATAGTCCAGTTTCTTCAATAATTTCACAGTATTAGTTTACCAGTGTATGCTTTCCACACGAAAGACAAGTACTTCATATGTTAATTGGAATTTTAAGTATGAAAGTGAGAAAAGTATCATATGCTTTGAATATTTGTTATATGCCGTAAGCTGAACTTCAAAGTATTTTCTGTCTATGTAGTTGCTGACAGAAATGGATGGGTTTGAATCAGAGATGAGAGTGGTAGTCATTGCTGCAACTAACCGGCCAGAAGCCTTGGATCCGGCCCTATGTCGCCCTGGTCGTTTCTCAAGAAAAGTATATGTAGGTGAACCTGATGAAGATGGAAGGAGAAAGATATTGGCTGTGCATCTAAGAGGGGTTCCTTTGGAGGAGGAATCTAACATCATTTGCCATTTAATTGCTTCTCTTACTACTGGTTTTGTAGGTGCTGATCTGGCAAATGTTGTCAATGAAGCCGCTTTGCTTGCTGCTCGTAGAGGTAATACCAACTTACAATTTTTATATTTAATATGTGATTGGTTCAACTTGTTTTAAAGACATAAGGTTTAAATAATATTTTGGTCCATATAAAGTAGAGTTTTTGATTTTAATCTTTTAAAAAAATTTGTTTTGATTTTAATTATTTAAAGATTTTATTTTGTTTTAGTCTTTATTTTTAAGTAATAACATTAAACTATAGTGTAACAATAACATCAGTCGGTCTTCTTGATGATGTGACAAGTTAATTAACTGTTAATATCGTTATGTTATTAGTTAACGTTGTTATTTAAAAGTTAAGACTAAAATAAAAAATAAATCTTTAAAAAACTAAAACAAACTTTTAAATGACTAAAATTAAAATCACTTTATTTTATAAGGATCAAAATGTTATTTAAGTTAAGAAATAATGACCTATTTTTGCTAGCTTTCCAAGAGAACTTTAAAAAAATAATCAATTATTTTGCAAAAAATAATCCAAAACAAACATGCACTAACTCACTAGTGACTAAGCTTGTTGCATTCACAAATTAACATTTCTCAATAGATTGTATCTCAACTAATGTTTAACTATTTGACCATATATCAAGTGTTGTGATATCTAATCCTGGATAAATTAGTTTTAGATGCCTGTAAGGAGGTGGCAAAATGGGTTGCCTTGCCTGATGTGGGCTGTGGGCTATAATAGGCAAGGCAAGAAAGCCTAGATTCAGTTTGGGCCTCTAAAATGAAGTCCAAGCCTGCTTAAAGTCTGATTTTTTTGGGCTTTTGACAGGTTTTGTGGGCTAAGCTTGGATCAGGCTAAAAGATTCATGTTTAATTTGGACTCAATTTAAAACCCAAACACTACATTTCATTGGGCAGGTTCTGGCCAGCCTAGCTAACCGGATCCATTTTGCCACCTATTATCTTCCTGCCACACACATTCCTTCTGCTTCTCTCTGCCTTCACTGACAACTTATTTTAGTTTGCTTTTGCTTAAACAATGATATGTGTACATGATAAAAACCATATTCAATAGTAACACAATACTATTATTGTTGGAAAAACAAAACCTATTACAGACTACAGAGGATGACTTCTGAAATCCCTGAGCTAATGCTCTTCAGAGAAGATATGACTCTCTCTCTCTGCCCAACCTATCAAGGTTCTAACAGAAAAGACACCTCATGATTATCACATTGCTTCCCCCTCCCTAAAATCACTCCCATATTCTAACTAACAAGTCTGATGAATTTCCGAGTGACCAGTAATTCATATATATATATATATATATATATATATTTGGACTTTGCAGGTAGTGAAACTGTGGCAAGGGAGGATATAATGGAAGCCATTGAAAGAGCGAAATTTGGAATCAATGATAAACAATTGAGGTCCAGTAAAATAAGCAGGGAGCTAAGCAAGCTATTCCCTTGGATGCCATCATTAGTGGGAAGAAGTGATAGGAGACAGGATGATGTGCAAGGACCATTAGGTTATCAATCCCTGAGTTCATGAATTTGCTTGTTAAATTTGCCTATGTTTTTCCTCAATATTTGTTCATTTCATTGTTGCTCTTTACACGATGCTCAAGAATACACTGTGGAAAATATAATAGCTGGTAACAGCCCAAGTTTTTGGCCACTATGAACTTGATACTGCCACTACCAAGTTCATTATGCTTTTCTAGGGATAGGATAGGATATTTTTAACACCCAAGCATATCACAAGCAGTACCTTACACAAGGAAGAAAATAAAATAATAAACGATTAAATATATTTTTAAGTTCATAAAAATAAAGAAATGTTCGCATTTAGTTCATAATAAAATTGGTTTTTTCTAGTTTCTCATTTTGTGAAAATGTGTCACATATTATTAATAGGGATTATATTTGATATATTTTCATGAATGAGAGATCAAAAGAAAATGATTTTATTTAGAGACTAAAAGCGAACATTTAGTTTATCTGTAGGGACTAAACGTTTAATTCAATAAAAGCATCCATAGCCTGGCATTCGACTATGCAGCATTTAATAAGTTATTTGCAACAAGAGATTGACCGTCACTAACACTGGCCACTTCGGCTGTTCTTCTATATTTCACCTCCTCTACTTATTTACAGTAGTCTCCATTCAACAAGATTGCCTTATTTCATTCAAGGTCCTTGACATAATAAACCTTGTTCTATTGTCGTGGGGTTAGTATTTCCACCCTTGAAATAGTTGGTTGCACATCGTTTATATTGTGCTTCTCATTTCATATCACAAATCTGATAAAGAATTGGTCTCCCTGGGTCAGTGAACCAGTGTAGTAGTGCAGCAGTTGCAACGAAATTTAAGTAATGATATTTGCAAAAATAAATGAATAAATTAAGTTTAAATATATTTTTAATTCTTGTAAATATGATAACTTTGGTTTTTATTTCTTCAAGGTTTTCTTGTTAATTTTGCTTTTAAAGCCAAAATATATTTAAAATCCTTGTAAATATATTTTTTTGTTTTTATTTTCTGCAAAATAAAAAAATTCCCTCGCAATATTCTTCATTCACATATTTTGGTCCGTCCCACCAATCTTCTGTTAACAGAAGTTTTTATTTTATGTCACAACAAAATGTTGTGATTTTTTTAGTCTTACACATAGAAGATTTTGTTTTTAGTCTATGCTAAGTATTAAAATAGATTTTTTAAGAGATTAAAAACAAAATTTATTATATTTGCAAAGATATAAAATATATTTAATTTTTTAAAAATAGGTTTCATGTTCATGATCTGACATATAAATATGTCATGTTAACTACACTTTCAAATGACACATCATCATATTATAATTAAGTGATAATAATGATCATTTTCAAATCATTTAAAATTTATAAGGACCCAACCTAATAATTTTTTTATAAGACTATAATACGACTTAAACCAATAAATAATCTAGAGTCCCTGATTATTGGTAGTAAAAAGTAATGTGCATTTTTGACATGCACATCAATTAATTTATTATAACTTACCAGTTGCAAGCTAGCTTTAAAATGTACCGCTTTTAATGTCCCCAAGAAGATAATATCCAAAGATAAATTAACCATGGTTAAATAAGTTGATATCAGATAACCTATACTGAATTGCACTGTTTTAATTCATGAGTGCTATCCTTGTATCACAGGACCAGATCCAAACTTGGTGCACACTGCATATTCACATGATACGTCCAAAGTTGAGGCGCATGTTTTCCCAAATTTGCTCGATGTTTTTCACTCTTCTCAAGGTTTTTTGACATGGCATTTTTAGTTTGGTTTTGTTTATATTGGCCAAATTGTTTGTTGACTCTCACAATAAGTGTTCTAATTGATATTCCTAGCACTTACTTTTTATAGCATAGCATCGTAGATTGGGATTGGAATGATTGGATGGATAAAAATAATGTACATCATAGTGTTCGACCATCACTTTAATAATAATAATAATAAAATGTTTGGCCATCATTATTGAAATAATGCACATCAAATGTATATCATAGTGTTTGACCATCATTTTAATAATATTAAAAAAATGTTTGGCCATCATTATTGAAATAATACACATCATAATAAACCCCACTTTTGAGAGACATTAGGCCTAAGCCAGAAATGAATTTTATTGAATTAGGGCTGAGAAGTTATTCTGGTTTTCTTGAATTTTATTGAAGGGCATGATCATCCCTAAAACTAATAACTTCCCTTAAATGTCCGTTTGATTTAATGTATTTTAAAAATGATTATTCTTTTTATAAGTTTTTAAAAAGAGTTCTTGAAATAAAAAGAAAAAATATTATTCTCTCTGAAAAGGATTTCTTTCAAACTTTAATTGCCTTTAAAAAAGACAATTAAGGGAGTATTAGCTGAAAATGTCATTTAGAATATAGCTTCATAGTTTTTAACACTTAGCTCTTATGTTCCATTCAATCCCTTTTACATTTGTCTTTTTCCTCTTTATATTGCCTTTATCTTAGCATCCCTCTTCTTCTTCATCAAGTTTGAATTATGGGAAGAATAGTAAGGCCAGAGTTTGGATTCTTTGTACCATATTTGCGTGATGCTGGTATTGACATGAACCCTTCAATTGCACCTTATGGAATCTAGAATACTGGCTCCGTAAGAATATTGTCTTGGTGACTTAAAATCTCTATTAGTGTCTAATGTTTTTGAATTATTATACACTTTGATTTGATAAATGCTACCAATGTATTATCATACAAAATCCATGATTTGTGATTTACAATACTTATATTTATGATTTACTTTACTCTCCCTTTTAACCCGCTCCTCCCTTTGCCACCTAACCAAGGTTTACTTTCACGGTCATAAATAAAAAGGAAAATAATGAAACAAAAATATTAATAATAACAAATATACATAATCAAGTTTTTTTGTTTTTTTGTTAAAAAAAGCTTTTTATTTTTGTTTTTTTTTTCGCCGGGGGGGCGGTGGTGGTGGGGGGTGGTTGGTAAAGAGTGCATAATCATTTATTTTTGAAGTGTATGTTATGCTTGGTTTCAGATAAACTTAAAATCCCATTTGCAACATGAAAATTGTGTCAAAATGTATAATCACATATTGAACACCAATACTATATGCGTGCTTGGTATGCAGAAAAGGACGTGCATCACTTGAAGTAAATCCAAGTTGTTTCCTCATCATTTTAACCTATTTGACGTGAAAATATTTATATATGTGCATTTTTAACGCTAAAACAAACACTATATACGAGATAAAGATTTTTTGCTAATTTTATCATTATTTTTCAACCCATTGATATAATAAACAAAATGAAAGAAGTGAATCACATTTCAAAAACTCCTTAAAAGAAAATTACACCAGGCATCATCATGAGGTATAATATACTTATTTGTCCCATGTTGCCATTAACAGGAAAAAAAAACTTACTTTCAAGAGATTGGAATTAAAAACTCCATGTATTACTAAACTTGTTTGTGATATAGAGAATGATAACAACACTATCTTTCTAACACATGATTAAAATTTATTAAAAATTAGGGTAGGTTCTACTTATAAATAAATAAAAAATCATCAATTTAAAAAAAAAGAAAAATTAATATAATTATCTCTACAATAAAATTATAAAATAATATTATATTTGTCTAAAAAAAGCGTCATTATATTCACAATAAGTACTATAAAATATAAATAAAATATTTTTCAAAAAATAGAAAAAGATAAACAACACTTAAATTAAATACTATCACTTACAACTAATTTTTCAAAGAAAAATAACTAACCCAATATTCTTTTTAGAATAAAATCTAACCTAATATTAAAAACTTTAAAAGTAAAAATATAAATAAATTAGAAGGGCCAAGGCCCCCTAAATCTCTAGACAAATCCATCTCTGAACATAAAGTTATGACTTATGAGGGAGGGGGACCAGGGGTTGTCTTGACTTTTGATATATCTTGCCAAAAAAATTGGATCTAGAAATCCATGTGCATCTGCCACTCTGACCTTGGACCTTCTTGTCGTTCAAAAATAAAAAAATAAATGCTGCAGAGATAATATTTTTTATGTTTTGCCTCTTTTTATATATTATCTATTCAAACTTATATAGGAACAACAGCTTTTTCATGGTATATTTAAAAAGCAACTCATTATTTTAGAGCACTAGTTTTAATTATCAAATCATACAATAATAGTAATATAAGATATACCGCTTCTTTGAAAGAAAAAAGAAAAAAAAAAGTTGAGCAGAAGACAGAGTTTAATTCACACATTCTGAATTCTTTGACATTGAAAATCTTCCAAGCATGTTGGATTCCTATGAAAATGCACCACTTGTTACTATTGTAAATTAGTGGAGATGGTATTTTTTTTTTCCTTTTTCTGTTTCTATTTCTGCATGGAGCAATGGAATCTGAGGAATCCAATTCAACAATGGTGGGCGATGGAATCTGCAATTTGGACTTCAATTTTTGTCCTTTGAATTGGAACTATGGAATCCAACTCCTTGAGGCTATGCTTTGTTTACTTTTCAGTTGAGAGTCACTTTCTAACTTTGCAAATTTTGCAAAAATTTTCACCTCACCAACTTTGAATATAAAATAATTAGCTTAATAGTATAAAAATTATTTTATGTCTTAATTTAAAATTTAAAGATGTTCTATTACATTCTTATCCACTTATATAAAATAAGGATTTAAAATAATTACATTTTAAGAAGATAACAGTTAATTATCGTTCAAAAGGATAAGATATGTATATGAAATTTTGATCGAATTCTGATATTTTGAAGTTAAAAGCATTAATAAAATTTGACCGGAAAATATAAAATTAATTAATAGGTGACGCAATTATCTTAAAAAAAAATGCATTTAGAAGAAAAAAAAATAAACATGAAGTAATAAACGATAAGTGATATTACCCAACATGGGTTGTTTATATTGGAAAAAAAAAAGTTACATGCTTTCCGGATTTTTGTCAAAGATCAAAATAATAAACAATAAGTGATACACATTCTGGATTAATGGTCAAAATTTTGTTTTGTCTTTGTTTTTATTTTTATTTTTTATATTGAGAGAAGGGTCAAAAGATTAATTAACAATAAGTGATCAACTCTAAAATGGTCAAATGAAATAAAATATAAAATATGTTTGACACATAATTTTATTTAATTTTTAATTTTTTTAATTTATCATATATAATATATTATAAATTCGAATCTTATTCAAAGTTTTTATTATCTTAATATGAGATAGTATCTCTCCTCTCTTGAATAAAAGCAAATGAATAATAAATATTTAATACAATTAATTTATATGTTAATAAAAATTTATAAATTAGTTAATTAAATTGAAAATATTTGATAAAATTAATTGATAAATATAAAAAATATATAATTAACACGAGATATTAAGTGATAAACAATAAATTAACAAGACATTATTCGACTTGCATGTATTATATTTTATGTAATAGTAATATATACATTGATATGATTTCTCTACACATTGCTTCGGTTCTTTTAATGTTGGATGCTTAAGATTTAATGGTCACATTCAAAATCTATTTTAAAAATATAAGTAATTTTGATGAAATTTTCGTGAACTACTAAACTCCCAACCTTGGAAGGATAGAGACTCTCCTGTCATCGTTTTCCTAGAAATTGTAATCATTTTGATGTACAACAACATACTTTGGGTTCTTTTTGTCTTCTCCACAGTTGCTTAAACACTTAAATCATTATCAACATACTCATAATCATGTGATGGGGGAGATGTAAATAAAAGAAAGAATGAAACTAAAAGAAGGTGCTATATGTATTATATATTATAATGAAAAAAATAAAAAAAAAAGAGAGTAAAATAAATATACAAAATAAAGATGTGAGGTTTTGCATAAATGTTGACACTCACTAAGCACAACTAGACAGGTTGGATTTGGTGCACCATGAGCGTCTCTTTCTTTCTTATCTTGAATATTAAATATTGGGGTATGGGTTGGAAGACTATAATTATTTAGTTAGAAAGTAATGTAACTTAATTATAGATTATTAAGTATAATAAGATTGTTAATTTTTTTAAAATATGAATATGATCAATAAAATATAGAATTTTTTGGTTTTATTTTTCAGAATTTTTTTATTTTAATCATTTTTTAGTTTATATTATTATATAATTTTTTTAATTTTTATTATTTTTTAAATAATATTATAATATAATATTGATAATTTAATAAATAATATATATGTGTATATATATATATATAGCATATATATAATTAAATTACATATTTAAATAATTGATTAATTAATTTTGTTTTATTAAATTTTTTAAAAATATAATAAGTCACTTAATTTAAAATCGATATGATACATTATTTAATATTATTAATTAACAATTAAGAATAACATAAAAAATATATTTAAAAAATTAAAATAAAAATTTCTAAAAAATTAAAACTAAAAAAAGTGTTTTTTTAAGATTAAATTAATATTTAAACTTAAGTTTTTTAATATTTTTCATAATATTTTGTTACATCAATTATTTTATTATATATAACTCTTCTCTTTTGTTTTATCTTGTTTATTGTAAAAAATAATTGTATAAATCTAGTCTCTCTTTCTTATAAATGAAGTTATCTTATTGGTCCAAACCCATCAAGTGGAGCCATGGAGGACCAATCATATCCCTCGTAAAGTTCTCTTAAATTTTCTTTCCATTAAAGCTATGGGATATGCTCCCCATCTATCAACCAAACAAAAGAACCAAGGATTGGGAGACGTATGAAATGAAACTATGGAAGTGCGATTGATGAGACCGACGTGAAAGCTCTCCCATCGTATCAACCAAAGGAAAACGAAAAATAATAGATGCACATATGTCTTATGTCATATAATTCTTATATATAAAATAAATGATTGTGAAATTTTAATTAAGTATAAAGTAACGATAAAAATTTCTTGATCACTTATTATAAGTGCGTGCATGATTGCGTATATAAATATTATAATTATAGTAATCATGATATTGATTTGTTAGGACTTAGGAGGGTATCACGTTGAACCAATCTTATCTTCTTTTTTTTTTTTTAAAAAAAGGGGAATAGTTTTCAAAGTTCTTCCGCGATAAACTTGCACAATTACTAATTATTGAAGAAGTCATTCTTTTCTAACCTGACCTTTCAATGGAATCTAGAAGCATTTAGGATGAGATTCATTTTTCACACTAATAGGTTATAAAGTTATATATTAATTTTTATTAAGGAAGAAAACTCAGGATCATTAAAATTATAAAAAATATATTACTCATATTAAAATAAATTCATAGAAATTGGAGACCGTGATTTAGAAATTAATATTAATTAATCCCTGCCGATTTGATTAGAAGGTTACAATTGAGAGTATGATCACACCTTGACGAGTTTTGGCTAATTGGTGATTGATTATTAAAATCACTCTCAATATTCAGATATCCACAATTAATTAAATTACCCATTTAACATTATATATAAATTATAGAATTAAAGAAGTATAAATTTAAAATCAAAGTATATTTTATGATATATATTTTACAATAAATGATATCCATATAAATATAAGTTATTGATATGAAAAAAATAATCTCTTAATTAAGTAAACACGTCTATTAATATATAATTATTGGCACCCTGTGCTCAGTTATGTTAGAGTATAGTTTCCTATCCGCTTATGATTTTTGTAAATAAATAAATAAATTAGAAGTAAAGATACTATACCTAATTTAAACAACATAAAGTATAACTCAATTTTGTCATCAAAATGTACCAAATTTAATTTCAAAAATTTAAATTCGTCAAAATTACCTTTGAATTGAAATAAGTTAGTACATGGGGTGGTTTACCATTATCCATACAAAATTCATTAGAATCATTTAATAACTTTGCTGCTCAAAGAAGTGGCTGGACTAGCTAACGTTTCTTGGCCAACCCACAACAAAATAAAACACCAAAACAAAGCAGATTTTCATTTCATTGAGTGCATAATTCCATCAGATTACAAAACCCTCTAATTTGTACAAAAGTCAATGAATACTGCTTCTTGCCTAATTCAGAACACTGCAGCTTTTAGTCTCCTTACCAACTCCTCTCTGAACATAAAGAAATGACCATTGTTAGCATAACCTCAAAGCAAATATTTCCTATGTCACATGATAAGAGATTAATAAAGTGAAAATCTTAGCTTACCTCATCAGTCGCCTATCAAAACCTGAAGCTGCTAATAGCCCTCTATTCTCTTCGGCCCTTCTCAGAAGGTAAGGCATAACCATGTCTACTGGCCCAAATGGCATATACTTGCTAACCTGAAACCCTGCATTGCTCAATCCAAAGGAAAGTGCCTCTGACATTCCATAGAGCTGTGCAAATTCTAACTTGTGGTTTACCTTCCCAAACCCCAATTCATGTGCTTTTGCCACAGCCAATTTCCCTACACATAATATGACAACTCAGTCTAATTTTAAGTTTGTTGATTTTTATGATAATTAGAGTTGAAAGTATAAATTTTTCCAGTGACAGTGGATACAAATTACACCCTCTATTATAAATCTTTAGAAAATGAATAGGCTGAATTGTACATCTTAAGTACCTGATTCAATATTGTGGGTTGCAAGAACAACTGAACCAGGTCCATTGGCAACCTTCTCAAGGAGAAATGATGAGCAGTCATTGAAGCAATTATGTGTGTCCTGAATGGTATTGTGAATTGGGGATGCATACCCCAAGGACTCAGCCAATTTACTCTCTGTGGACATGTAGGCACCCCTAACCAATTTGAATCCCATTGGAACTCCCATTTTCTCTGCTGCCTTTGTTGTCAGCAACAACCTCTCCTTGGCATCTTTCAAGTAAGTTTGAATGGTTCCAAACACAATGGGGTTGTCATCCTTGTTGTGCACGATGGCAGAAGAGTATGTGAAGTAATCAACAGCTGGCTGAACCGTGGTGTGTTCAGCATCAACCAACAAAGGCAAATTGGCTTCCTCACATTTTTGACAAAGTTCAAGGAGTCTCTGGTTGGCAAGTTGAAGATCCCTCTCTTCCTCTGGAGTTAGAGGCTCTGGTCTCTTCTGTGTGTGGTACAAAGGGCTAGATTCTGCAAATATTGGGAGGGAATCTTGCTTCCAAGGCAAAACGAATGAAGGGTCTTTCTGTTGCCATCTTAGAAGGTCACTCATTCTTTCTAGCAATACCATAGGGCATATTGCAGTGATTTTCACAATAACAAAGCTCACCTATCACATCAAAAATAAAAGTTACATCCGTAAGTTAAACACTACAAAACTCAAAAACACTAGCAAACACATGAATGATGATGAACCACAAGGCCAACCGGCACAATGAAGAAAATTAAATTGACAAAGAAACAGCTAAGAACTTTTAGTTAGAAAACGATAATAAAACACACTACTCAACCCTGCACCATTTCAATCACTGTGACATGACATGGCATCAACTTTTTCTCCCAATTCAAACACTACTTTCCAATTTTGAAGGCATGAGAGTGGATCACAGTTCATGTGCTGAAGCAACGATCCCAAATAGCCAAACCTCATTGTCCTCTTTATGAGTGGGACCAACATAACACATCACTCATCATTGCAAAACAGAAAAATAAGACAAGCATGACCTTAACTGGCATCTCAAGTTGTAGTATTATAATGCTGATATGCTGAAACTAATTTATGTAGGGTGCCAACTTGCACATTCAATCACAGAAAACAACACCGTACGTTTTCCATTTTAAGGTCCCCACACAACTGCATTTTCTTTTTTGGTAAAAAGGATACATTTTCTATAACATAATAGCAGTGCGAATTTTATTTTGATGCATTGGTGCAAAAAAAAAATTGATCAAAATGTTATTCACTTTCAACTTTTTTTCCCACGATAATTTTTTTAAGATGCAAGATCACGTGATAATAAAAAATGCAACATAACGAGTCTCACATGCTATTTTTTCGTTACATTTCATTTAAAATAAATGGCATGCATTTCAAAACTACGACCTGACATGTCCTTAAAAGAAAGTAAAGATATCAAAACATCATGACTTGTTAAAAAGATTAACCTTTGATAATCATAATTAAAAGAAAGAATATTCGCTTCACAAAAATTATTATATCCTATGAAATAGCAACAAAATCTTATTCCACTGAATAAGACGGTTACCTGAAAACCATTGGACATAAATAAAATTTCAAAATTATATGATACGTGAAAGTTAACTAAAAATTTTCAACAAACTCGTGAATTTTGTAAAAAAAATTATAAAACCTGTCATATCAAGATTCATCAAAATTTTATTATATATTAAAGAAAAAACACATGATTCAGGTGAGATCAATCTCTGAGATACACAGTGGACTTGCCGGTAGCACCTGAATGATGTGTGCGAGAGACCGGAAAAAAAAAATGAAATTGTTTGGAATTGTATTAATGTTGAAGGCAAAAGTGAAGAAGCACTTACAGAGGATGGTGGAAGTGATTTGCTAACATCCACAGTGTGAAGGAACCCTTTAAGGTTACGGTCACAACCATCGTTATCATGAGCGTCTTCCACCCCATAAACCAGCATGCCGCGCAAACCGGCATCGTTTAGCACGCGAATGCTCCGTCCGCCGGCGGCGGCGTCCTCGCCGGCGCAGAAGTGCGTGAAGAACGTCTCACGAGTGGCGGCCATGACGATATCCCTCATCAGTCCGCTCTGGAACACCCTCGACTTCATCACCCACATTCCAAGGTCCACCATGGGCCCCACCGCCGTCGCGTGCAGCACGGTGGAGGACCGTAGCAGCCGTGGTGTCGACACCGACGCGAACAGCCGCTCCCCGTTGTCCAAGTTCAGGTCCGCCGACGGAGCAGCAGCTTCCGCGGCAGGGGACGACGGCTTCTCGAAAAATGACGGTGGAGCTATCGCCGGAGAGAGGGAGGGGTGGGCGGTGTTGAGTGGCTTCGTTGTTGTGTTGTAACGGAGGTTCTTGAGGATTCTGGGAGGGATCACGCGGGTTGCCATTGAAATTGAAATGTGTTGTGTTTTGAAGATGTTAATGTTTGTGTTGTGTGTGTGTTTTTGTTTGTTGTGTTGTGTTGTGTTGTGTCTCTCTTTTCAGGTGTGGAAATGATGGAAGATGGGTGTGTGGGTTTTATAGGCGCCAAGCTAAGGGAATGGGTCGGGTTATGTAAGGAAAAGTACAACACTACAACGTTAAGTTGGGTAAGTTGCATGGTGTAAGCGTGTGTGTGATAACATCAGAGTGGTCAACTTGGCCTATCTTTTTATTTTCAGTAAACAATAATCATTTTAAACATTTTCCCTTTAATAGTTCCAAGAAGATTCGATGTAATCCCCTGTACATAGGAGAATTTGGAGATAGTTATGGAACACTATTTGTGGTTTCAATTAATTTTTTTTTATGTCACGTGTGTTCGTGTTTTTTGATTTATAATAAATAATATTTAATTATGTATTATATAAAAATTATTAAAGGGTCTAATTCAAATAGTGTGTTAAAATTATAATAATAAAAATTATTAAATAAAAAATAAAATTCCTATTTTTTATGAATTTTTCAATAATTTTCAACTAATAATTTGTGTTAAAAAATGTTAAATAACATGTTACTAACATTTTTTTATTTTATGTATTCGCATATTCAGTGCATTTATAATCGTTAGATGAATATTGATCAATTCACATCTCAAATACATATTTTACTTTTGATTTACCAAAATAAATTTAATTTAAATGCATCTTTATAATATATAAAAAATAAATCTTATATTATACACAAATTTTCTGGAGACATTTTTATATGTTTTTTATTTAATAAAATTATATAAATATATTAATTAAAGTTAGAAGAACAAGTATATATTTTTATAGTAATAAAAATAAAAATATTTGAGTGAGAAATTTTTATATAATTGAAAAAATTTATAAAATTTTTATCTATTTTTTAATTTATAAAATTATATAAATATTCTAATTAAGATAATTAGAATATATATATATAAAATAAAAAATAAAAAAATTTAATAAATATTTTTATTAATAAAAGTATATAAATATATTAATTAAGTTAATGAAAAAAATTATACATCTTTGTGACTGGTAGTTAGGAGTTAGGATGAAAGAGTTGTGGGAAAAAAATGATTAGTGTGTGGGAAAGAAAGAGAAGAGAATAGTAGTAGTTGGCAGGTGCTATATTCAGGCACGAGGATATGCGAAGAGAGTGTTGGTTGGTCAATAACTTGATGTTGGGAAAAGGAAACTGTGTAGTGTTTCAATTCCACGCAGATATGAGTTGGCTACATAAGTCGGTGGCATGGCTTGCGTGGATCCACGGTATCATCCTCTTAATTTGTCATTATCTTCTTCTTAGCTGTGTCCAACACTTTGGGACCACTGAGTCAAATCATTCTAAATTCAAACAAAACAAAAAAAAAAAATAATAATAATAATAATTAAATATTTGGCTTTCGTTATCACCTTCTATGCTTGACATGGCAACATTCTAAATTGGGTCTATTCAAGTTGCTACTTCCATTGTGCAGCTTTATGTGGAAACTTTTCATTTAAATAGAATCTGATTGAGATTCTGTGTTTTAAAACATGCATGGGTATGTATTTTGTTTTTATTTTTTAGATGGATAAATAAATGGGATTTTTATGAAAGAAATTAATTGTTTTAATTTAATTTTAAAAAGAAATGAAGATGCTTCTGATCCTCCCTTTCTCTATCTCTCTTTGTTAACAGTTTCTGTGATTTTGGTAGTAATAAATTAGCCAAGGAATTCATAAAATAATTAATTTACAATTTAATGATATCATTAATCTAATAGACCAGTTTCCGGTTTTTCACGGTTTTCTTTATCCCATACGTTATGTAAAGTATCTCAATTTTGAAATTGCCTTCTTCATTATCCACGTATTAACTAACCTATGATTTTTCTTTATTAATTTAAGGAAGTCCACTAAATATTTTTACTTTCATCTAATAAAATATGAAAGTCCAACTTGGTTATGTTTAATAAAGTATTTTAGTTAGTTTAATTCTAATTTTTTATTAATTAAAAAATTTGTTTAACTATTTAATAAATAAGTTTTTTAATATTTGTTTAAAACGCTATTTTGAGCATTATTTTTAAAACATTAGGCTCCATTCAGAGTGATTTTTTGTTTTTAATTTTAAACTTTTAACAATTAAAATCAATTTTAGGATCCATTTGAAATGGTTATAATTTATTTATTTTTTATTTTTAAATATAACCTGGTTTAGTTTTTAAAAATTGATTTTAGTTTTTAATTTTTAGTTTTTAAACTGATACTTGAAAATTAGTTTTTTTTTTAGTTTTAATTTTTAATTTTTAGTTTTTAAAAAATTATTGTAAATTGAAGATTAATAGAATTAGTGAATCATTATATCTTATTTTATTTTACTATGAAATATTGTAATATAAAAAATTATTAACACAAGAAAATAACTAAAAATAAAAAATAATTAAACTTTCTAAAAAAATATTAAATAGTAAAAGAATTAAAAATATATATATTTTACAAAAAAAATATTAAAACTATACAAATAATAATAATAATAAAATAATACAACTATGATAATAATAATAATAAAGATATATAATACTAATATTTATATAACTTATGTTGAGTTTTTTTAAGCAAAAAATTACATAGGAATAAATAATAATGACATTGAAAAATATAAATATGGTGGTGGTAATAGTGACGACGACGATGGCGGGAGTAAAATATATTGATGGCGGGAGTAAAATATATTGATGGCAGTAGTGGTGATGGCAATACAATGGTGATAGGTGACAGTGAATGATGGTCTTGATGGTAGTGAGTGGTGGTGTTAATGATGATAAAAGTGGTGATGATGACAACAATAATAAAGATAAGTGTGATGACAATATGGGTGGTGGTAGTAGTGGCAAAGACAGTGTCAATCATGATGGTTGTGTTAATGGTGATAATGGTGGTGATCGTGTTGTTGATGATGTGAATGGTTATTGTCTTAGGTAGTGAAAAATGTGTTTTATAAAACTAAAAATCAAATTTACAAATCTTTTTTTTTTATTTTAAGAATGAATATAAAAATATTTTGAGATTAAATTAAAATTTATTTTAACTCCAGTTTTTTCAAATGCATTTATTTTGAAATTTGAATATTTGAAAATAAAAAATTAAAAACTCACGATCATCCCAAATGAACTCTTAGCATTTTACTTCTAGTTTTTTATTTTTATTTTTTCTTGAATATTTATTATATTTTTATTTAATATTTTTTATATATGGTAAGATTTTATTGTTTTTTCTTTTTTTTAGTCATAAGGTATGATTTTATTATTTTTATTTGATTGAAAATATTTTAGGATATAATCTAAGATGAATAG
>JAMLFT010001347.1:0-31438 GCA_026544285.1 Pachyrhizus erosus
ATTGTAATAAAAAGCGATTAAAATGATTAAATATAAAAGAGAAGTTTATTTATTAGTTACAAGAATTTCTTAAGTGTAAAATATGAATAAAAAATCATGAAAATATATTTTAATTTTATAGAAATTCTACTTGCTAATATAATCACTGGAGTTTTTCTATTTTCTATTTTATCGGTTAGGTAAAAACAAGCATGTTTGACTTTAGCAAAGCTGGTTTTAAAAGTAGATAAGGATTCTATGCTTTTGTCAATTGCTTGGTGGTTGATTAATGTGTGTATGATCAAAAAGCTTAGAACTTGTGAGTTCTTTTAGAAGCTTCGAAAGGATTGTTGCATCTTAGGTCATGCCTTTCGTAGTTTCAAACCTATTACCTCATTATGCATCAGCCAATTAAGTACATGATTGGTTAATATAGAAAATCAATTCCTTCCATTATAATATTGCTTCTAAAGTATGTTTTCTAGCCTTTATTATAATTCCCTTTTTAATTAATTCACATAGATTAATATTTTTTAAATTAGTTAATAAACTTGAATTAATAAAATTCCTTTTTTTTTAAAATTTAATTAATTTACATAGATAAATATTTTAAAAAAAAATTAGTTAATAAACCTGAATTTATAAAATATCTTTATTTTATAAAAGAAATCATCCTTATTTAAATATTTCACCAATTCTTTAATTTATCTTTTCACTTTAATTATATTTATTGTCTTAAATATATTTTTTATTTTCCAAATTTAAAATTTTTCTTTTTTAATCTCTCAAATAAAAATTTACATATTTAATTTCTTAAATTCGCAAAATAAGTTTTAGTCTCTTTTTACTATTTTTTAGCAGTTTAAATGTATAATTTATGACTTTTATTTATTGTAAGAAGGATTAAATTAAATATTTTACAAATTTAAAAGATTAAAAAATACATATTTTAATTTAGGAGACTAAAAAATTATATATCCTTGAATTTAAGAAACTAAAAATATATTTAAAATTATTTATTATCCTTGTAATAAAATAATGATTTAAATTTTCCTTACAAGACATTCCTCTCTTCAATACTTTTTCAATTAAGACAAATTTATTTTCAAATGAAATTTTCGATTTTGAAAATTCCATTCAAACCCAAAATTTTGAAAATTTGTTTCGCACCAATAAAAAGGCACTCGATAGACTATGGTAAATGCTAAATATTGATATAGCGTGTTATTATTGGAAAAGTAAAAATAAAAATATGAAAATATTGAGTAATCAAGCATATGATGTAATTAGATATTAAGAGTAAGCCTGAAAAAAAAATGTTTGATGTTTCATACATTTTATAAAGTGCCTTATATACGACTTAAAATGAAGAACAGAAAAATTTAGGACTTAGATTAACTTGTACACTCATACTAATTATATTTAATGACTCAATTTTTTTTATCAAAAATCAATTTGTTAATCTTTGAATAGGTAAAACCTTGACATCAATTTTGTATTGGGAAATCAATGAGTAATATAAAGTGGTAAACTTTTATTAAGAAAGAATATTTATTATATTTTGTATTTATAGTATAATTAATGTTTCCTTCACAATAAAAATTTATTATATTTTGATGCTTTAATTCAATTTTAATAATTGTCGGTAAAAAAATCGACAAAAAGAAACAAGTTAAAGTTGATTGCTTATGTGTTGGACTCTCAGGTTATGTTATTTTTAACTAAAGTTTATAATATATTAAATAAAAAAATTGTTAATTCTAGAATAAAAATATTTTTATTTTTTAATTTTAATTTAAATATATATTGTAAGTTATCACAATTTAACACATTGTACTATTCTAACTCCACAAGTTTGAAAACATTTTTCAGATATCATAATGTAGTCAACCTATTTTATATTCATTCTTAAGAATCGACACACATGTAATATTGACAATTATATGCATCATTCTTAACGCGACTGAGTCTCAATAATTGGTATCAACACAATGATTATCTTATGACAAATGATCTTGTAGACAATCATAACAACAACGATCATTGTATCACATACTCACAAACTTCATAACCTCAAGCTCTCCTACCTCGAATCATCATAGTCCGACTCAAGATCCTAGACCCTATGGTCACGACTCTTTAGCCTTACACTATTACATAACATGAACAAGACTCGTCACATACCAAATCTTTGTCTCACATACTAAATCTTTGTCTCATATTCATTTGCTCTTCCATCATCAATGTCTCGTTTGATTGAGTTATATTTGTGTAACTTGTATCAGCTTCTAGTAATAAATTAACATCTTGTTCATCAAGATTCACAAAGGACAAATAAGCAATTAATCAAACATTAGGAGTGTTGTCATCCATGGTAACATTTCACCCTTTTAGAGGAAAATTTTCAATTAATAACAAGTCATTGTATCCTAATTTTTATGAGGTTCACATCTTGATTGCATCTTATGTATCTTATATTAGCTATTTTGAATTTGTTCTCGTGGCATTCATAATTATTCTTAATATCATTAATTTATTTTTGCTCTTCATGGCATCTTGAGTCTTATGGAGAATGACTTCTGTTAACTAAGCAATGACGTCATAATTAATTTCATAATTTCTACGTCACCTCTTATTTATAAATTTAAATTATATTTTGAATTATTTTTACTAGATCCTTAATTTAACCAATTTAGTCTAATTGCTTTTTTAGACCATACTTTATTAATTACACTCTCAAACTTTACAATTTAATTATAAGTCTCACCTAAACAAGTGTATGTGTTAGAGAAATATTATTATCTAACTTATCAGTAGTTGGGACATGTTAAAACTTTAGGAAAAAATTTCTCATATACAAAAGAACTAAAATCAATCCTCATTTAATGTTTTTTTGTGAAATTTTATATATCATATTTCTAATTATTTGAGGACGTAATTACTATACCTGATATGCTCATTGTATTATTATTTATTTATAAAGACATCCGTTTTTATTGATTTAAAATTCAAATTGATTGAGACTTATTTTATTATTTAAGTAATATAATTTTTCTTCTAAATAACCTATTTTTTAAATAAATTTTATACCATATAGTATAATTTTAATTAACTCGCTTTTATATGTGAAAATAAAAACATTTAATCTCCAAACTCATTTCAAATCAATGAGTAATATATATATATATATATACACACACTTTACAAAAAAATATACAATAGGCTATTTTGAGTCTTTAAAGCAAAATAAATCAAGATATAAATATCAACAAAATAATATATAGTTGTCTCAAAATCATAAACATAAAAAATTAATAATACACCACACAAAATAAACTTTAAAGAACTCCAAAATTTGTTTATCTCAAATTGTTTTGAAACTGTTTTAACATTACAACACATTAATATGAAGTTAGTATTTAAGGGTATATTTTTTCATCACATAATATAAAAAAATAATCAAAGAGGGGAAGGAAACTCCTCTATTTTAGATTTTTGAATTTTATATCTAATGAATAAAGTTGAGGAGAATGACTCCAAGGTCTCCTCCTTCTTGCTCTAAGAGAGACAAAAGAAAAAGAAGAAAAGTGTGGAAAAGGAAAGGAGAGAAGACAACGTGAGAGAGGAAAGAAAGAAGATAATAAAGAAGGAGAGGAAGAAAGAGAAAGGAATGAGAGAAGGGGACTATCCATGAGTGTTTAACAATGACTCTTTAATAGGTTCTTAAATAAGTAGAATTTTTTTTGAATAATTTAATTTTTGTTTTACTTATTTCTATCATAAGGTTATAACATGTTAGATTTATTTTTTAAAACATTATACACATTTATTTCTAATTAAAAATAGTTAATCAAATCATCATGGAGACAAACAAAAAAAATCACTAATTAATTTTAATTTGTGAAATTTCTATATAATAAATTGAGGGTGTTACAATCACCACTGTTCAACCATTAGTATTATGTATTTTAATTATTATTGTTGTCATGATTATACTCTTTTTTTATTATTTATATAATTTTAATATATTTATTTTTGTTATAAATATTTATGTTTCAAATATTTTTATTATTTTTAGTATATTTAATTATTTTTTATTTTTAGTTATTTTATGTGTTAATATTTTTATATTGTTTTATTTCATTGTGAAATAAATTTAAATAAAATGTTTGACTTATTTTATCTATCTTTAATTTGTAACATCTTTTTAAAAAAAAAAAAAAACTAAAATTAATTTTAATTATTAAAAATTTTAAAATAAAAACCCGAAAACCATCCAAGACTTTTTTCAAGTTCCTTGTTCCATGTTTGAAAGACCATAAATCAAAAATTGTAAATTCACATGACAATATATATAGCTTCGTATTTATGCATGAGATTGAGACGCATTACCTACACGATCGGTAACACTGAATCAATTACCTATGTTTATATAATATTGTTTGTATACTAATATAAAAAAATAACTTTCAAGTAAATAACTAATATAAGATTCTTAGTCTTTTAGCAATATGAGTTGTATTGCTAATTATTTAGACTACGAAGTTAAAAATCCTTGACATGATATGAAAGTTTACAAGTAAGTGGACATTCACATAAAGTTTTATCGTTGAGGTTTTTTTTTTTCTTATAAAAATATTGTTTAGTTTGTTCTTATTATGGATATTTTAGTAGAAGATACCAACAAATATAAGTGGATGTATTGGCCAAACGTAAGTATGGCAATGATGATGAAGTTACAAAGCTTCACATTCACTCACTAATAATGATAAATAGTGTTCTTAGCAATATGATTGGTCACCTTAACTTCAACATAGTCAACTTAGATTGCCATGACTATTCATGTATGCTAGCATAGGCTTAGTGTTGCATGGTAGAACCCTTCTTCCATTCAACAAGGGATAAAAAAGATTGAAAATCACTCAAAACATTTATGTATTATTGGTGGTCAAAATTCTTTAGTAAAACTTGAAATTCGTTAGAAATAAAGATTTATTGACGAATTTTTGAGGACCAAAAATCTATCAGTAAAATGATAGTAGGAAAACATTTCTGACAGATTTATAATTCCGTAGATAATTACCAATAGATTTTTTTTAGGAAAATCTATAGATAATTATCGATGAATAAATCTATCAATAATTCCATTAGTAATTATCAAAGGATTTTCTGACAGATATATCCGTCAGAAATTACCTACAAATATATCTATTGGAAACACTAACCAATAATTTCTGAGTACTTCCCACGGATTTATCCGTTAAAATTTTTTGACAGACATATTCGTGGGTAACAACGTAAAATTGATGTTTGTTAGGTTTCTACTGATTTATCCATTGATAATTACCTGTAGATAACATCCATCGGTAACTAAGTGTTTGTTTTATTAGATTTTGTTATGTTTTCTTAATTTATTCCTGTTTAAAATAAAAACAAATTTAAAAATTCATATATTTGGTATTTAGAAATACCATAGCTTAAAAAAACAGTAGCGCTTATATAACATTAAAAGAAACCATTCTAAAAATTCAATAGTCAACAACACATACAATGCATATTACACAGTGTAAACTGTTTTAAAAATTCAACAACCATAACGTAGTATGTTTAGAAAATTAAATGATAAATGATCTGGAATAGAAGACACGTCCCTTATACACCAGTTCTTAAGTCTCTCCTCCTCAACATGGTCTAGTGGGGTGCATTCTCTGAGTTACCCACACAAGATGCAGACTCAAACCTAGCTTGAGTAAGTCTAGTCTCAAAATCTTCCCAATAAGACAATTATTAAGTTATAAATATAGCAAACATTAATAAAATTGTTAAAAAAATTACATACAAGATTAAGGATTCATGTGTGTCTGCCTAGATCTCTCATCAACAAACTAATTAATGCCCTTTCCTTTATGGGTTTGTTGAAAAACCTCATCCACATATATAGCTTGACCAAACTCCTCTAACTACAAATCAAAATATTATAAATACTCATTTAACACACAATTAAATATTAAGTGTTACATGAATACTCAAGAAGTATTGATAAGGATTTAATGTACTTACTATGTGAATGACGTGATTGTACACTTTAATGGAGCCACTTGTGTGCAAACTCTCACCTTTTTCGGACGCTGAACTCTTCTAGGCTTATGTACACTTAGAGCAAAAATTAGTTGAATTTCGCTATGTTAATTGTCTGTTCCACATACTATCTCTAATCCAATCTGATTTATTACCATTTCTTCTAGCTTCGTTGAACATCTCTGAAATTCTATAAGAAACTTTTGAATGAAAAATTTCTTAATTTGCTTCTCATGCTCGTGTCTCCATGTCACCATCATCTACATGAAGAGAAAACATTTAGTTAAAAATATACACAAACTATTATTAATATAAAAATTTAAGTGCAAAATTTAAATGCCTCGATTCTAGTTGTAAGGTATATGGGAAACAAAGGTTTATATGTGTTATAGATATAGAACGTCTCAATAACAGATAAGATAAAGATTGAACAATACAAAATGAACTAAGTGCTAGTTGTTTTATTTAGCTATTTCTATTAATTGCTTGCTTGATAAAGGTGCAACCAAACTGTATTGAATCAAATTCACAACAACCGAGTCAAGAACTTTTATTTAAACCTCTATCTGCCAGAATTTTCTAATAAATAAGTATTAGAAAGATGAGCATTAGCAACCTCAATAAAATCCTTAAACTTCTTCCATTATTGCTAGAAGTATACCAATTAAATGATTGTCCTACTTTTTCAAATATAGATGGAGTAAAATATCACCTCCTTCAATAAGTCATTTAAGCCTCGACATTAAGCATAAATTTGGTATCAAAGTTTAAAAGCAACTTGTCAAATCATTTAGATGCAAACATACACATACACAAACTTTCAATGCATATTCATTTCATAGAAACATTTACTGGGTATAAAGAAGAGTGATAAAAGACAAAGCTAACTATGAAAATGAGAATCCTGATGTTTGTCCAAAAACAGAACAAAGAAATTCGACAAATATAATTTTCATATTCAATGTTTCTATTAAACCCCTAAGTCCTTCGAATATTAGGATGTCTACTGTGTTTATCCTCTAATGATTTTTGTTATTTAATTAGTAACTTAAGAAATTAACGTGTTATCACATTATTGCTCCAATATTGTATAATTAAATATAAATTATAAAATTGATACTTATTTGTTCAACGAGATTTTAAACAAAATTCTAAAAATTTAGGTAAATTATTTTTTGGGCAAGGAGAGATAATTTTTTCTAATACATACTACTTTAAGTGGTAAAAGATATAAAATTTTATAAGGTAAATATATTCAAATTTTTATATTATAACGAAGGATTATAATATTTTATTATAATATTATAATGACGGATTATAATTTTTTTTATCATGTGTAATTTTTTACTATGGTTATTTTTATTTTAAATATATTTTTCTGCTATTTTATATTTTTATATTATAATATTATTATTGTAGTTATATTTTTTATTTAAATTATAGTATTTTTACTATTATTTTTTTTATACTTCTTATTATTTTTTATTTTCATTATTAGCATTATTTTTATTTACTTTATATTTTATGAATATTATAATATTACTATATATATATATATATAATATTTTATATTACAAATATTCATCTTAATATTATTTTACTATTATATTAAGATTATTAATATTTATCTTAATATTATAATAACAGCCACACCAGGCATTATAATCATTACCACCAAGTTATTTAGACTGAATATTCAAATATATAATATTTAGCTGATTATTATTTCCAAATCATTTCTTAACTGTAACAAAAAATTAATAATTTTTTAACTAAATAAATGGTGAAGTTATGCACAATAGCATGATGTGACAGATGCTACAATAGAAGCTGCACGAGATTTAATATTATTATAGATTATGTTATGTCAGTAATTATTTGAAAATGACATATTGTGTATTACGATAACGTGTATGTCATGTTATATATAACTAAGTAATAGCATTTTTTTAATTTATGATAATTTAAATTAATAAAAAATTGATCAACTAGATCAAAGAAGGCGATATTTATAGAAGTTAAAAATATATTTTATTCTTTTAATAATATTTATATAAATTATTTTTAAAAATATTTTAATATCTCTTGCATAAAAAAGTGCAATATTGAATTAAAAAAAATATCTATCCTTGGAAATTTGACGAGTGGATAATTCAGTTTTTCTCTTTTTTGTGACAATTAGTTTAGGTTTTACATACCTAATTTCTCTTAAATGTCTTTTGAATTTGAGTTTCGCCTGTTGAGAAAAAAAAAAAAAAACCTGAGAGAATTAACTAACTAAACATTGAATCTTCCTGATCTAACCATTTTCGTAGAAAATATATATTGTTTTAAATTACAAAAAATACTCAAATAAAAACCGGGTTTTTACTCTAAAGTAATATTTATATTAATTATCTTTCTTTGTGTTCTTCTCCACTTAAAATGTGAGTCTTCACTATTAACAAACGTAATTATATTTTTAAAAATTCTCAAATTGATTGTTTTATTCTTATTTAAAACTTTACTTTAAAATTCAATAATTTATTTTTTACTTTTATTATTTTTAAATTTACTTTTATGTGATCAATTAAAGTAAATGATTGAGAAAGTAATTTGATTTTTTAACTAGTAATAAGACTTGCACATTTTGCACATGCATGCATATACGTATACATAAGTAAAATTTATATATAAAATAAATTAAAGAATAATAGCTGTTTTCATTAATATTAACTATAATATTTCATTCTATCATATAAGAATAAATTAATTAAATAAAAATTTTAAAAATAAAGAATAAATTATGAAAGAATTAAATATACATTATTATTATTATTATAAAAAATGAATAAATTCTTAATATATAGAGAAGAGAACACATGATTTAATAATGAAAATGACTCTGAAAATATATTTTCATTCCAGGATAAAAAATTGAATGAAAATATATTTTCATTCCAGCATAAAAAATTGAATTTATAATGTAAAACTGAATAAATATATTATATTTTAGGTAATATCATAAATACCCAATAAAGTAGGATGGCTGGTGTATAAAGCTCTTACATATCAAAAGTATTTGGCGGGGAACCTTAAACCTTTACCTGTATTAGATTTTTTTGTCATGATTTTTTATCGTTGAATTTTTTTAAAAAGAACAGATTTATCGTTGAAAAATAAGTGATGGAACAAGAAAACAACCTCAATACTGTTGCGAATGACATCCTAGAACTGCACAAAAACTTACCTAAATGATGATTGTACATGTCCAAACTATAGAGTTTCATTCAATAACAACTAGTCAACTTCTAGATGTTAGGGGTTTTAAAAAATTTAGTTAGGTTAATTTTAATACAATGTTGGTCAAGAAATGTACATGAATTAAAAATTATTTTAAATATAACTTTTAAAATAATTTTATAAGAGTTAATTTTATAATTTAAATATCCTAGAAGATTAGCACACTGATATAAAATTTTACTATTCACATATAAATAAACGATTTATTTAATGAAAGAGTTTGTGTTAAATTCTTTTTATATGTAAATTTTGTTTGGATCATCAACAATCATATATTATGAACGAAATTAATTTCTAACATGATGAATTAGAAGATACTAGTGGTATCTAACTTAAGACCAATAAATAAAATCTTTAAATTTACATATATTTAATTTTAGCTTGATTCTATTAAAAATAAATTATGAGAAAAGAATTTAATTTTTACATGTTGAGAATCTAAAAAACTTACATTGTTAATTAATTATATTTCACCTTTAATACAATTTTTAAAATAATTATTATCAAAATCAATAATCTTGTTATATATTATGACAATAACATAAAAATAAAATATTAATAATATATTATTCTTATAATTTCAAATAAAAATATATTTCTTTTAAGTTTTTAGAGCTTGTATGATAGTTAATATATGATAGGATATGATATAAGAGTGAGATAAGAATATAATAGAATAAGAGCTTAATAAGTTTTAATCCTATTCAATATTTGATATACACTTGAAAATATTGTATTATCTTATATTGTATTTGATATTGATTAAATAATGAAATGTGATACTAGTGATGATGATGACAATAATAGTAGTGGTAATACAATAGTGATGGTGACAATAATAGTGATAATCAATTGCAATAATGATGACAACATTAGTAATGGTGTTAGTAGCAACAATGATAGTAATAAGATAATGGTGGTGGTGATAATAGTAATAAGTAGTGATACTAGTGATAACGATGATAGCGATAATAATCGCACTTGCAATAATAACAACAGTAATTGTGGGTGATGGTATAGGGGTGGAAATGATGAAAACAAAAATGTTAATATTGGCGGTGACAATAATGATAATGACAAAAGTAGTGATAATAACAACAACGATAGTGGTAATAATAAGAATGATGGTGGTGACCGTAATGATAATGGTAGTAAAAGGAAGGGAGGAAGTGAGAGAAAATGACTATCCTATCATGTTACTTTCAAACCCAAATCTCAGTAGAATAAACAAATCATATTATGATAGTGCACCAAAAATGTATTTTTTTTTAGGTGTTTACAACTCATTTGGTAGTTAATATATGATAGGATAAGATATAAGAGTGAGATAAGAATATAATTGAATAAGAGCATGATAATTTTTAATCCTATTTAATGTTAAATTTTAATATTTTGGAGACTACTATTTGAAAACAAATTTTCATAAGAAAAATAAAATAAAATTTCAATTGTCTTTAAGTTGATTTGTGTTTGTTATGCATTGAATTACTCACTTTATTGATTTTTGTGGAAGAAACCCTGACAAAAAAATATGAAATTATGAGATTTTGAAAACACTCATAGGAATATGAATCTCATAGATATATAAACACTCTTATCATATTAATATAAAATCTTTTAAGTGAAGTAATAATCAAAATCATATATTATTTATTGACAAAATTGCTACTTTAATTAAGAAGTAAAAAATTTATGACAATGCAAAATACAATTAAGTGTTTAAGTTATTAGCAATTATAACATAATTATTATAGACTATCTCAAATCATGTAAACATTTTCCCTAAAAGATATATGTTCCATTTTTCTCCCTTAAAAATTAATTTCAAAAAAGTAATTTTTAAAATGTTAAAATTTTAATACTCTAACACTTCTCAAAAGTATTTGTTTAGAATGTTAAAATGTTAAAATTTGTACACTTCCAAAAAATACTTTATGCAACATGTTAAAATTTTAATATTCTATAAAAATATTTAAAAAATGATATTTTTAAAAAAATAAAAAAAGATATATTAATAATATATTAATAACCTATGAGTTAAAAAAACCAGACTAAATGAACTCACATTTTAATGGGCTAGTAATAATTTAACTAATCTTGATGTGTTTGATTTGCATACTAAACAAGGCTAATTCAAGTACCTAACTTTGATCATAATCTTAAAAAAAAATATTTACTCATTTTGTCTTATTAAAAGTATTGTCTTCAAATTTTTTACATATTAAAAAAATTAATAAATAAACAAAAAAATGTAACAATTTTATGAAATTAATCTTATTATTAATTTTCTTTATTAAAAATAATGCAATACAACAATTTTTTTAAAAAATATTATTAAAAATATAAATAAAAATAATGAATATTAAATTAAAAACTAAAACAAAAATTATTTTAAAACTTATTTTTTTAACATGACATTTGTTATCCTGAATTTTATGAAATATTAGAAAAGATAATACTTTTTTTAGAAAATGAGAAGTTATAATTAAATGGTGATGTGCTTGTGATTTATAATGTTCCGGGGGATGATACAGTGTGTATGAGAGTACATTTGGCCTTTTGGGGTCTCCTTAAAAGAAACAAATGCCTCTCTTTCTCTGTGTTTGAAGAACAAAACACACTTCTTCTCAATTTCCTTTGAGAGAGAAAGAAAGTGAGGGACTTAGAGTGAATTTCTGGCAGCACAGCACATTGAGTCACCAATCAACCATGTCTCTGGGGTATGCCGAGAAGCTTTCCTACATAGAAGATGTGGGCAACGTTGGAATGGTCGAATATTTCGACCCATCCCACGTTTTGCGAGAGAAAGTGGGTCCCCTGTCACCATTCTCCTTCTAGAAGCTTTTATGCCTTGTTCTTGTTCTTACTGTTTCTTACCCTTGTTCCCTTATTGCCTTTGATAAATTTTACGGATGATGTTGATCTCTCGTGTGCAGCTTTTGTGTCTGTGTGGTGCTACTTGGAGAGGCCTTCACCTCCATGAAATGATGCTTTGTGTTGTTTGTTGTTATGTGCTTCATGATTGACTGATAATGGCTTTAATTTAGCGATTTTGGGGTGATTAGGCTGGAATTTGGATGAAATTTAGTGGTGTTTTTGTGATCACATGCATGATTGTGAGTATTTGTAACACTGGATTAGGGTGACAAATACTTTGGAATAAGGTTTTAAATTGGGGTTGCAGCTGTGGAAATTGTGTAAATGCAGCCACAATTGTGGTTGCCATGAACTCAAAAGCCTTGATGTTGCAGCTAAAACTATGGTCGCAGATTGTTTTTTAAAACCATGCTTTGGAATAGGTGATTTAGTGTGAGGGTTTTGATTGAGTGAATAATGCTTTGAAACATTGGAATGTAGACCAGGTAGGTGCTGAGGGAATTCTGGGATTGTGTTCCACCTCAATGTGGGTAAGTATTTTGATAGACATTGGTTGATATGCTGAAGATGATTAATAATAGTAGCACTATTGTGCATATCTGTGAGACATGCCTTATTGTCTTGCTTAAAATTGTTGTATGTTCACTATTTACTTTTCTCAGTATGGTTTTAATCAGAAAGGGAGGTTGTGTTTTGTTGTGGGTAACACTTACTCCCACTTGAGGTGCCTTTTGGGTTGTCTAGCCTACGGGGTTTGTTTCAATTTTCAATCTCCAACCGGGGGCTTGAAGTTAAATTTAGCTGAAACTTTGTCCTTGATGATATTGCTAGGGATTGTTTAAATTTTTCATTTCTGTTTGTATCATTCCTTATTGTATGGAACAGCTATGACCTGGTATATGCCGGGGTTGCCATAAATTTTATCGTCTTAAAAATGAATAAAATTTTAGGTTTTCTTTATGAATCTGAACACTTAAAATGGAACTTTCTGATTTAGGACCCAGAGGTAGCATGTATATATTTGTTTCTGCAAGTTTATATGTTGATTGGCTTTGTCAGCTTTTGGTTGATCTAAATCTGTTCAGAGTTAGACATTTAATGGGTTTTGTACCTTGGAGATAAGTTATATCCTGCTGATGATGAATATATGCTGCTAACCTATGTAAGATTTTGGTACGATGTCTGACAGGCTTCAATTTCTTTTGAAAATGCTTCCTGATTATCTGATATCAACCTATATGAATTTGTATGTGCTTTTTATTTGATACTCTGTGAACTATACTTTTATAGTTATGCCATTTAGTTTCTATTGTTTTATGGATGAAGCTTTTCATGGTTATCTTTTTTCTGAATATGATTTAAGCAGATCCATAAATCCATATGGATAGGGAAAAAAAAATATGATAATAGAATCATCAGCTGAGCCATTACAATTTATAGTTTCATTATCAGGTGGCTTTAGTACTGTAATCATTAGAACCATTAAGCATGAGTATTTGTTTAAGAGTACGTTCCCAATTTTCAATATACATGTGTTGTTTTGATGGGTAATGTTCCTATTCTTTGTGGGATTTTTATGGTATTTATGTAGGTTTGTCCACATATATATGTGCATTACATTGTTTATGCGGAAATGTATGCTTGAATGTTTTGAGTCATTTATTCAATGTTGGTTGCATTAGGCTTAAATACAATTTTGATCCTTCGAATTTAAATTAAAGACATTTGGTCTCTCTATTTTAGAAAATTTGTAATTTTGGTCCAATCTTGAATTTTTTCTATATTTATTTCTTACATTTTAATTAATTAAATCATTTCTTGATAGTACCTTAAATAAATATATTACGTTTAAGATTCAATTTGACCAAAATAGAAGAAATAAAATGTGGACAAAATTGAAGATTAGATCAAAATTGTGGATATTTTAAAAACTGAAGGACCAAATGTTTATATTTTAAAATGGTGAGACCAAAATTACAGATTGAACAAAATAAGTGGACCAAAATTGTATTTAAACCTTTCTTTTATTATGATGGATTGTCACAAAATTTTATGACATGAATCCTTTATGTTGTTTCTTTTAACCATTTCTCTTGGTTTATACTTACGTCTCCTATGTTAATTTTCTTTCAAATTTTCAGTTGTTTTTCTTATTTTGAATTAGAATATAATATACCAATTTATCAACTAGTGGGAAGTTTCCTTCATTTCATAGTAAAGAGTGTACATATATTAATAAAAGGGAATCATTACCCATCTTCCACCTCAACCAAAATTAATGTTTTATATGCTAACCTAACTTTTTTTTCTTGGCAGATAGATCAACTTGCTATCATGATAAAAAAGGTATCAATTGCAGCTACTAACTAATGTTGATATCGGGGAGCTTCCTTTCTCTGTTTTAATTTTTTATGTAATCAGTCTTTTTAATATGTTTTCTCTTTCTACTTGCAGAGTAAGCATCTGGTGGTGTTTACAGGTGCAGGAATATCAACTTCTTGTGGTATACCTGATTTCCGAGGTCCCAAGGGAATTTGGACGCTTCAGGTGATGATTTTGAAGCCTGGAAATGCTTATACTATTGAAATTAAATTTTTTATACCTTTTGGTGTTTCACAAAGTTGTGGATGTATGCTTGACTATCTCAACAGTTTCTATCAGATTTAGAATGTAAATGCTAATTAGAACGGAAAAATATAATGCATCTGTTTAGAATTCATCACTCTTTTATTCTGATACATAAACTGTAGTATGTGCTAACAATTTCAACTTGATTGGTTTGATTCGAATAATATTTCCTTGTCAAAGAGATAATGTTACCAAGATTCTATAAATTGAAATAAATGTGCTAGAAGGTATTCCATAGGCAAGATAGGAACTTCTATAGAATCTGTACAAATAGAAATTTTGTTGAATATGAGCAATTTTAAGTTACTTGCATGTTATGCTTATGCTTGCTTGAACAAACCTTCGAAACAGTTAGTATAAATATTTTATTGTTATTAAAAAAACTTATAAGTATTTATTGTTCTAGTTGCATTTGCACTTGATTTATTTTGTTTACTGTTTACATGAATTTGCTGGAAACCCTAACAATTAACAAGGGTAATATGTCTTCTATGGCATCTGTAATGAATCTGTCTTTCAACAGAAAGAAAGAAGCCGTTGTGTTTGAATATAGATTTTTCTACTGCAGTAAGGCACAGCGGAATATAGTAACTGAAATAGTTGTGCTAGGCTATAAAAAAGAAAATCAGATGCTATTATTATTTGTTAGTACATAGTACTCCTTTAAGAAATCAGAATCTTCTTTATTTTTCTTGTTGTTTATGGACTTTGTATGAGGATCTTCTCATCTGATTGTCTTTATTGTTGCAGCGAGAAGGTAAAGCCTTGCCCGAAGCATCACTGCCATTTCATCGTGCAGCGCCAAGCTTGACACATATGGCTCTGGTTGAATTAGAAAAGGCTGGCATTTTGAAGTTTGTCATCAGTCAGGTAGTCATTGCGTTTTTATTCTATTCATGTTCTCACTTTCTTTGGATATTTATAGATTTTAGCTTTATGAAGTAATTTGGTGCTGGTATTTGTTGAATTGTTGTTTTAGTCATCTTTTTATTTTCTTATAATAGAATGTTGATGGTCTTCATCTTCGATCTGGAATACCAAGGGAAAAACTAGCTGAATTGCACGGAAATTCCTTCATGGAAACATGCCCTTCTTGTGGAACAGAGTAAGATTTGATTGCTCATCACATCATAGTTTTGCATAAGCTTCTTCTCAGTAGGATTTAATTACTCTAGCATATTCAATCAAATTTCTTCCATGAAGCTTTGAATATTTATCAGTGAAACAAAAAAACTACTATTCTTTAATCCCTAAAGTTCTATCCTAGTATCCTGTAGTTTCTATGTTTTTTAATCATTTTGAATTTCTACTACTGCATTTGTAGATCCTGCTACAGACTTGGTCTGGTTTGTCTATTTCTTGTGTTAAGTCAATCATGTTGACTTTGATTCATGTCTGTTTTAGTCATATCTATTATGCCTTTTTTTCTTGAATATTTAGTTTTGAACACTAAAACTTATATCTATCAAGAATATCTAGCTTGCTCTTGTTGTACAGATGCTGCATGGCCACCTTTGGGTGACCCTTCATAATTCTGCTTTTCTTCTCTCTAGGTCTGTTTTTTTGGTGTTTATGTACACTATCATGTCATTTTTGGAAAACATTGTTGTAAAAGAATTGTAATCTAACTGTATAATTGAAACCTCTTAAAGGTACTTTCGTGATTTTGAGGTAGAAACTATCGGTTTAAAGGAGACATCAAGGCGTTGTTCAGTTGCCAAATGTGGGACAAGACTTAAGGATACAGTCCTTGACTGGGAGGTACTATATTGTTCATTTGCTTGACAGTAATTTGGTAGAGTCTCAACAATTATGATTCATTTTGGTTGCAAGTTGTGTCACATAGGTTTTATTTTCTTTGGTATTGAAATAGAATTTCAAACCAATCCAATTGTCATAAACTATATTGCAATAAAGTTTGATTGATGGCTTTTCTTAATATGGATATTTGGCCACAAAATCAAGATTACGAAACTAACACATTTTATAAGAGATGTGAGTAGGTGTTGTTACATGTTTATTATATGCTCTTGCTTCATCTATAGACAATTGAAAAGAACAAGATAACCTCTCTTCAAGATATTGAACTGGAGACAAATGCTTTTCTGCTGTTTTTATGCTGAGACTAGATATGATTATGTTTCTCACCTTTGATCTTCCCTGAACTTAAAGATGAATAAAAATATGCACGGGTCAAGTGTTGATCATGCTGATTGGAGGAATATTAACTTGCTAATTGTTGTAATGTTTTTATTTTTTAAAATTTCAATATAAACTGGAAGTGGTTTCTGCTAAAAATCAATTGATTGTGAAATAGTCTTTCTTTTCTCCATTTTGCTAGTTTCTACCATTTTCCCTCATTTAAACTGCTTAAAATTTGGATTCATGACATGGTTTTTTAGTATTGTTGCTTGATTTTGATCCATTGTAGGAGTGTGGGACTTTTAATTGATTATTGTAAGCCATGGTCAGTGCTGCTTTTTTGTGCATACTAGTCTTGGTTTTTATGATGATACTTTTGCCATAGATGAAATTGGATGGTTAATCGTTAAGGATGGATGGGTCTTATGCAGAATTTGTACATATAATGGCTGAAATTAGCAAATAGCAATTGAAGCAAAAATTAGGTGCAAGATAATTAAAGTATGAAGATCCACCCACCCTATGGCACTTGGTTTGTCTATCTATTTTTAGGTTACATTCTAATGAATAATTTTTAATTAAGTACTTATTCAATTAGCTCTTATCAGATGAGAGCTTATTCATAAGCATTGCTGTGAACCTTATTCAAATAAGCTAAAAAGGGGTTATAGGAAGCTTATTAACAACATTTGTAAGCTCAAATAAGCTCTTTCAAATGCTCCCTTAATATATGTTATAATAAAAACACAAAAACACCAAAATTTTGTGGACTTGTTTGAGGTTCCTTGTTTTCCTACAACTAGCATACTGGTTGTATTGGTCTTTCAGGAATTTTAGTCTTTCACCACCCGGTCTCAATTATATAATAATAATATATGATTATGATATCGGATTTATAAACTTATATACAAAAGGAAGCATAACACAAGTCCTACAGACACTCACTGAAAAATAGAAAAGGTTTTATCCTGGATCTAGTTGAAGTTGTATATTGAGCCTTATTGTCCTTATCCATGCTAATCATTAAGTGGCACTGACTAGTTGATTTTGTTGTTAATTTTTGTGAAAATTAGTTTCTGGGGAGATGATTATGGACAAGATGATAAACATTTTTGGCTGCATATCCATGTTTCCCTTTAAACAATTCTATTTAATCATATGTACAGGATGCATTGCCTCCAAAGGAGATGAATCCTGCTGAGAAGCACTGCAAACAGGCAGATATAGTGTTGTGCTTGGGGACAAGGTAATAGCACGACTTTTCTTATCACTGCAACAATTTTGTTTTACTTTTACTTTTTCCTCTACTTATTTCAGTACTTTGCTATGCTTATGTCTCTCCTCACCTGTTTCTCCACACTTGTAGGAGCTTAATTGTTTATTATTAAATGGGTAAAAATAGAATTAAGTCTTTATTTCTAAAACACCTGATAAGTATTGGCTCAAGTTTGTGGCAAAAGCTTTGGAGGGTCTACAGGTTTTGCTTAGTCTCTTTCAAAATAAACAGTTCCTGAGCTTGAATCCTCTTTAACATAGTTATATGTAGAATCCCGACTTTGTGGCATATTTGATTAAGTTCAATAAGTATCTTACTACTTTGGAGGGGAGTTTTACATCATAATTGGAATTTACTGCAGAAGGATTTGTACGGTTTGTTTTATCACCACTGAATGGCCAGATTATGCTAGAGATACATTTAACCAACTTAATAAATTTGTGAGCATATTTCATGTCTTCGAAGGAAATATCAATATGAGCCATGCATGATAAATTTTCTGTATCTTTCAAAAATGTTTTGCTTTGCCATATTTTTCATTTGATATATCATGGCTAAAATCTTAATGCAGTTTACAAATAACTCCAGCGTGCAACCTGCCTTTGAAAGCACTTCGTGGTGGGGGTAAAGTTGTCATTGTAAATCTCCAGGTATGTTGCCCCTTGTTTTCGTACTTAGATTCTATAAATTAATCAAGTTTGACATGATCTCCTAACTTCTAGAATGAAGTTCTCTTTGCTGTTTTATGAGGTGGAGACCTCTTATTTTATATACTCTTCTTTGTTTATTTTGCTCATTAAATTTTATTAGTTAAAGAAAAAAAGTGTTAAATTTGCTGCTTTTACTTTGAAGGAATAATAATGCTATTGAAGCTCCACTTATTAGATTAGCAATTGAAATTTCACGGGTAGAACATGTAAGTTCTATAGTATTTAGTTCATTCTCTTATGGCCCAAAATAGGTCACTGGGTCCAAAGGTCAGCTGCTACATCAGTTGGCACATGGGCTCAAGGTTTGGTGGAGTTTACACTAGGAAGAATAAACGGAGGAATTGGCAGAGTGCTGTTGGCAGAGAGAGAAATACAGGAAGAAGGTTGTTACTGATTTGTGGTTTATGGTAGTATATAGGTGGGAATGTGAGGTGATACATAGAGGTATCACATGGATAATATTACGATAATTATGAATGGAGAGCAATAGCCTGCTCTGTGGCAGACTGGCAGTAGAAGAGTTCTTCCACTGCATTACTTTTATTAATTCTCAGACTTAATACAATCTCATTTCTTCATGTTGAGTTAAAGTCTGTTGAATCCAGCTGTGTGTTTCTGGTTTGCATCATTCTCACTATGCAGTCAATAATATTTGGTATAGAATATTTTACTTCAAATTCGATCTTATGATTGTCTCATTTGTCACTGCAATCATAGTTCTAGCTAGTACTATGTAACAAATCTTTGGCTTGGCTGTTATGATCAGCTTATCATGTTGTAAACTTAATCAAGATTGCCCTAATTTACTAGCAGTTTGACTGGTCCAAAATCAACTATGGCCAGTGGTCAAGATATGCTGTAGTTACAATAAAATGTCTTAAAATTATGGGATGTTTATGGTTGCTAGAGCTAGATGCTATCAAACTTCAACTGTTTAAGTATGCAATTATATGATGAATCAATTCCTTCCTTGAACATGCTGTCTGGCTTCTAAAGCTTCTAAGTTTCATAGTGTTTTTTTTAGTATATATACATATATTGTTATTATTATTGTTATACTTGTATGATTGTTCACTATTGTTATCATCTAAACTATAAATGATTGGACTCTACAGAAAACTCCAAAGGACAAAAAAGCCAGTTTAGTCATACATGGGTTTGTAGATAAGGTATTTGATCTAAACCCTTGATTATAGACTTTTTGTTTCCATTTTTTTTCCAGAGATTTCTGTATTATTGAAGTTTACACCAATGTTAATGTTTTGGAAAAGGCACTAATGGAAGCCTATGGCAGAGAGTACATGTATTAAAGACTTATAGTTGTCTATATGTTGATTTGTAGTTTCGAACACTCAAGCAACAATTCGATTTATTTACAATTCAAGGCAGTTGCATGTTATGGGCTTTGTATTATAAAATTAAACACACATGCAGATACTTAGCAATAGTTTATCCTGTATTAAATTTCTATTGATATAACTTGTAACCCTTTTATAATAATACTACAAAAATTATCATCTAGTATGAAATATGTTTAATGTTGATGATTAGGTAGACCCAGGTTTGCACATTACTAGTATTCCATGAGAACAACATTAGCAATACAATCATGGAGCTCTTTTTTCCTTAAAGAAACAAATTAAGCAATCATTCAGCTCTTTTTTCACCATGTTGCTGAATTCCTTTGTGGTCCAATTTGTTAGTGTACATGACATGTAAAATTATCAATCCTTATCTGTATTATTTTCTTTACTTTAGAAATTTCTTATGTTTTCATATCCTAAGATTTTCAGTTTGAGGTAAATAAGTGGCTTTGTTTTTTTTATGTCATGAGTAATAAATACAGATATACTTAAATGCATTTTAACATGCATAATTCTTATTGGAGCAGGTAATTGCAGGCGTCATGGACCAGCTTAATATGCAGATTCCTCCATTTGTCAGGATTGATCTTTTCCAGATTATTCTAGTACAAGCTTTGAGCAACGGTAGCCAATGTTTAATTGTAACTTTTAAGCTTTATGTCAGCATGTTCTTGAATTCAAATGCATTCAATATGTTATACACACACACAATCTCATGCTAAATACATGGGCAAACACAAATGGAACTCAATATCTGATTCTTCAATGCCCCATACTGCTAGTAAGCTGTGAAAATCATAAGTTGTATTCATGGATCCACCTAACAAACTCTTGATAAGTTTCAATTTATGTCATGCTATGACAGGAGGAATATTTAAGTTGTTAATACAGTTTTCTAGCTTCAATAAGGAAGATTCTATACTTTTTTACATTGATTATTAGCATCAGTTCTAAACTAAAACCAATTGCCTCTCAGATTTCTTATTGTGGTGAAATTACTGGACACATAATAGAATTAATGTGTCTTATTCTGTCAACTCATTTGATCCTGTCTTTAAAAATTGGTTTCCTTGTTCATAATCTCATAATTCTAGGCTGAACACTGCACACACATCATGCAACCAAAATAGCAGGATAGTGGAATAACTAGCTATTGCATGAGGCATTGATATATATGTCTTACACATTCTGTTAACTTGCATCGCAGATAAAAGATATGTGAACTGGACTCTCCAGGTTGCAAGTGCTCATGGACAAAGAGCGGCATTGCCTTTCATCAAGTCTATTGAGGTGAATTCATATGTTGAATCTCTTTCTGCTTTTATTCTTTTATATCCACATTTCTAGTTGCCCAGACTGACTTTTGAGGTGTATTACTGTTTTCGAATATAGTAACTTCATTTCTAGTTTTCTCATTGTGTATTCTTGGGAATCTTGATGTCGGATGCCTTGCTCATTTCATTACGTACTAGTGAAATTTATGTCGCACAGGATACGAATAACAATATATAGAATATGGATATCAGGATTATTATGTATATGGAATAATTAATATATTGGGAGTTTACTCTAATTTTGGATTCCTAAGAGGTGTGATAAAATCATTCATGTGCCTTCACCCAACAACCAAAGTTTTTGGGAAGAATGGTTTTTGACATTGCATAGAGCCTTCAATGATCAAGGGGTCTAAGTTTGATCCATGTCCATCCCTGTTCTTTTAAATAAAAGATGAACTTCAAGACAAGGTAAAAGTGGGCTAATGCAATGTCCACATTTAAATCCTAAAGCTTCTTGAAGAGAGATGTTAAGATATGTAACCAAATCATCCATGCACCTTCTTCATCCAAGAGCCTTTCACGGAATTGGGTTCTTGATAGGGTTATTATGTGCTTGAAATTAATTAATAAATTTTTTTTTGGGGGGGGAGGTGTTAGTATTTTTGGATTGTTTGGCTATCAAACTGGCTTTGCCTAGGTTAAGGATGGTCTTATACTGAGTTTAAGACTTAGACATGATTTGGAAATTGAAATTTATTCTAAATTTCGGTTTCCCCCTATGTTAACCTTCTTCCCCTTTTTTATACTCTCTCTCAATCCTGCTAGTTTCCTTTTAAGGGAGAGTAAATGGAGCTTTAGTTCGTACTTCCTGACCTCTTGACTGGCATAGCTTCATTCCCTTCATGAATCTCATGTTTTTGTGAACGAAAGAATCAAGGCATGAAATTGACCAGCATATGTCCTTGTGCTGCAGATCTCTTTCTTGGACAGGGAAGATTACAAAGCAGCCGTTCTGGATAAGCAGCCATTTCGGCTTAAAAGGTTTTCACACACTATGCAACGTGTTTCTTTTTGCCATTGATCAAAATTTTTACTCAGTTTATTGGTCCTTACATACTAGATGAGATAAAACTGATTCGGAAGAATTCTGAAAACCTAGGTGAAGTCTAGAATTTTGGAACATAATTCTTCATTTCTTTGTGTTGCTTAATTTTAGATTCTCACAATAGATGTCATGGCACTTCTCATTTACATTTGGTTGATTGATATCTCAGGAGAACAGCATATAACAAAGCATTTGAAATGGTTCTGAAACTCAACTTCAGTGATGGCTGTGGTTGCTCATCCCTTGAAATTGATGTCCCGGTTGATTTTAAGGTGAGATGTGTTGCTTAGCTTTTATCTATTCTCTCATATGATGTCTCACTTCCCATTAGAGTTGAATGAAAAGTGACAATACTAGTTTGGGAAATACCATTTATTATTTTAAATCCCACTCTTTAGGAGGGATGGAGGTTGAATCAACATTTTCCTTTTCTCATTGTTTTCTTTACTTCTAATGCTATTTTTATTGAGAAAATAACTTATATATTGACAGTATAAAATATTTTAAATTGTTTTTTAATTACATACCATCATGTATGATGAATTTTTTGATTTGTATAATAATTATTTTAAAAGTCATACTAACAATGATTTTTTGTTAGTTTATTAGTATAGAAGTTTTTATATTAGCATTGCATAGCCATTAAACTTTTTTCTATTATCCAAAAAAGAAGGTTTTGCATTATGCATAAAATTTGTCTGGGGGCAAATAGTTTTAATTAATGGCTTGCCTGAAAATTCATCGTTGCAGGTTTCAACTGACTGCTTTGACTTTGATAAGGATTACATATTCCAAAAACTGAGAGACAAGGCAGTTCTTGAATCAAGATGTGGTCAGAATGCTGTCATTGAGAGAAAGACCATCTTGACACCTAGAAGTGATGTCACTACCTATGCCATTGTGACCAATGTTGTTCAGTACAGCAAAACATGTAAAGCAGCCCTTGATTCTCTAAGTAATGGTGATCTTAAAAAAAGAAAAGCTAGTGTGACTGGTACTGGATCATCTAGGAAGCGTTCAAAAGGGTCATCCAAGTGTAAGTCTAGATCAGGGAATATTAGGGGTCATATGTAGGTTTTGTACGTATGATAATATCAAGCATTAGAAACTGACATAGAGACTGAGTGAATTTTGTTAGATGTTACACTCAGTTTCCCCTAAATGGTGTCCATGATACTAAAGGCTTTTGATACCATAATTACTAACATAGTGGGTATTCTTGGTGTGGCTTTTGGAATGTTTCTTTTATGAAAATTCCAGACAACTTGATGTGAATTATAGGAGTAAAAGGAAATTTAGTTTGAAAATGCTATATGCAGAGCTTAACTGGTGTAAAAAATGTTTTTTGTCCCTTACCCTGTGAAGTGTTATTTTTATCTTGAATCTTTTCAAAACTTGCCAAATTGATCTTATTTGGAGTTTGAAATGCTAGTGGAAATTGCTGATTGTTGATCTTAATTAGTCAAATACTTAAAAATTTGTGCTTAATGGTGAAATAACCACACTTAAGCTCTGCTTTAAATACTCTTTATGCGCAACTTTTTCCTCCTTTTTTTGGTACTTTATTATCTATATCTTGTAAAAAAAAACGTAAAATAAACAATAATAAAATGATGATCATGAAGTATTTTACCAAAAAAAGTTCAAGATGCTTTAAACATCAAGGCATAGCCACGGGTCAATCTAAATGTGAGGGATTTGGGTAATTTTTTTAAGTTTTAAGTATAAATTTTGTTCTCATCATAAAAAATTGACAGGGTCGATTGAGAACTTTTATTTGAATAAAAAAGATAATTTCAAATTATTTTTAATTTAACGAGACATTTTTATTTTTTCAATTATTATTATTATTTTTAATTCTTATATATTGTTCATCATTAATATATTTATTTTAATTTTTATTAGCTATAATGTGAATAGTTAAAGTAAAGTTCTTAAAAAGTTCTTTATATATCTTAAAAATAAGTGTTTTATACAAGACGATCCAAAGAGCCTAAAACATTTCATTTACTGTTTATTGGACTTAAAAAAATCGACTTATAATTATTAGTATTTTTATAAAAATAATTAATACAATAAACATTATAAATTGAATCTTATAAAAAATATTAAACATTATTTTTAATTTTGATCATATAAAAATGATAAAAAAAAATATTAAAATGTTTTCAATCCTTATAAATAGTCTAGAATTTGACTTTACTCCTTCAAAATAAATTTTAGTTGATCTAAGTTTTTGTTTTTTTGAATGTAAATAATTTTGATCTATGTTAAATGGTGAGTTGGACAATAATGAGTTGTTATCACCAAGTGTCTTTTAGTCATTTTAACATCATATTGCTTATATATGATTATATTCTCTTTAAAAATTTTGAAATTTGGTTTTAGTCTATAAATATTTTGTTTAGTTTAAGTCTTTATTTTTTTAAAAGTAAATGATTTTGATTGTCAAGTTATTTCTATTATTTGTTAAATTGTCAAACTATGATCCAAATCATCATTGTCATGTATATATATGTTAACCATTTTTATTTTATTGGCACTTCATCTCCAATTTCTATGCCATCCTCCTTCTTCTTGTTCCTCCTTCCCTACCCGTCATCCTTCATTCTTTTTTGTAATATGAAAAAGGATGATAAAAGAACAAGAGAAAAGAATAATTTTATTAGAATCAAAGACAAAGAGCTTCCAATTCCTAAAAATATTTTGACAATAACAAAAGTATTAAAATTTATGAAACATTAATATTTGTTACTTGTGCATAAAAAAATAGAATTTTAGATCCTTATGTGTCCAAAAAACTATCACAACTTATACATGATACATACTTTGTAAGCAAAGTGTCCAAATGTTTTCTTGATTATCATCTAATGTAATTAAAACATTCAACATATATTGGATAAGGTGTCCATTCTCCTTATATGACAAAAGCTTTTACAACAACTCTTAAATGCCACCTTTTTTATATTTCTTGGACAATGAGTTTCTTTAAGTTAAAACTTTAATACATTATTTTTCAAAATATAATAAGCTGATTTAAATGAATATGATTATTTTGTCTTTCAACTATGGTGTTACATTTATTGTGAACATGATTAAACTTGGTAGCAGTTTTGAAAAAACAAAAAGATCAAGGAGAAAGAGTAAAAGAACAATGAATTTGGGAAGTAAATTGAAAAAAAAAAGACAATATAGAATAAGGTGTTTGAATAGATGCAAAATTTAATTCTCATTTATTTTACATTAAAATCAAAATTTTCTACGTCATGTCTACGTTCAATATAATTCCTAATAGATGTATAAAATATACACTAACTTTTAGTTAATTAAGAATAATGGTTACTTAATTTACAAGTTACTTTTCTATCATTTGGTGAATGATGATCAAGGAGCTCTTCGAAAAATATTTGAAATAATTTTTTTAAATAATTACTTCAAAATAATTATAACAATAAAAATAACAACATCATCATTAATAAATATAATTAAAATAAATATTGTACTTTGCCATTTAGTCCCTTAATGAAGAAGAAAGAAAAATTCAACAAAAGTAAAAAAGAAAATGAGAAAAAAAAGGAAATATAGAATAAAGTGTTTGGTTAAATGGGAAACTAAAGTCCCATTTGTTTTACAATTAAAATTAATTTTTCATATGATGTATACATGGAAATGTAGTTTCTAACATAAGCATTAACTTTTTTCCTAATTTTTGGTTAATTAAGGATAAAGGTTAGTTAATTTAGAAGTTATGTTTGTATCTTTGATGAAGGATGATCAAGTGAGCTAACTTTTTGAAAAAGTATTTGAAATCATTTTTAAACAATTACTCTATACTAAAAACAAATATTATATTTTATCATTTTTTCCCTTAATGAAGAAGAAAATAAAATGTTAATCAGAGTAAAATTATCTTGTAATAACAATTATGATTAAAATAAATATCATACTTTGTTGTTTTGTTCCTTAACGAAGAAGAAAGGAAAAGGTTAACGGGAGCAAAAGGAGATTGCATTTGGAAAATATAAAAAGGAAATATAGAATAAGGTGTTTGATTAGATGAAAAAAATAAAATCTCATTTGTTAAACAATTAAAATCAATTTTTCACAGTATGTGCGCATTTCAAGGTAATTTCTAACTAAAGCATCAAAATTTCACAAAACTTTTGGTTAGTTAAGACTAAATGATAGTTAATTTATTAGAGGTTGTCTTTCTACAATTGGTAAAGGAGGATCAAGTGAGCTAACTATTCAAAAAAATCATTTGAATTAATTTTTAATAATTTTCTTATAATAATAATATAATTAATATAAATATTTGACTTTGGCATTTTGTCCCTCGAAGAAGGAAAAAAAGTCAACGAGAATAAAAGAATAGTGGTTTTGGAAAATAAATTGGAGAAAAAGGAAATGTAAAATAAAGTGTTAGATTAAATGGAAAATTAAAATCTCATTTTTTATAATTAAAATCAAAATTTCTTATTGTGTAAAAATTTCAAGGAATAATACAACATATACCACTAAGAATTACTCGAGACTTTAAACAAGTCAATGACCTTGTATGTGTTGTATACTTTTGATTGGATATTTCAAAATATTATTATCTCTATCTAATTAATTTAAAAATATTTTTAAAATTAGTTTAGTGCTTATTAAAAATAGATATTTATTTTGACTTGGTCTCATGCTATTTTTCTTTATAATATCTATTTTTGAAAAAAAAAATTAAGATTCATTTTCTTTCATATTTTTTAGGATAAAATATATTTTTAGCTCTTATATTTTTTTTATTGATTATTGTTTTTAGTTTTCAAACTTTTACAACTAATATTTTAGTTCCTAAATTCTATAAAATATGTACTTTTAATTTTTGAAATTTATAAAATATATATTTTTAATTTTTGAATTTTATAAAATACATATTTTTAGTTTCTTTATGTACATATTTTGTAAACTGTTTGAATGTAATGAGAAATTAAAATACATATTTTATAAAATTTAAGAACTAAAATATTTGATGTGAAACTTCAAGAACTAAAAATAATAGTAAATAAAAATATAGAGACTAAAAAATATTTTATCTTTTTTTTTTTATTTTTGTCTTTTTCTCTGAGTTTCTAAGTTCATATTAAGAATAAATCTTGATATCTAATTTTGTTCCTCCAACCATGTAGGTATAATGCTTATAAAAATATATTTTTATTTTGATTTGGTTTCACACTATTTTCTTTATAAGTATCTATTCTTAAAAAAGTTTTCTAAGACTTACTCTCTCCCATCTTTTTTTGTTTTTGTCTTTTCTTTACAAATTCATGGTTTTATATCAAAAATAAATCTTACTATCTAGTTTTGTTTTCTTAATCATGTTGGCATGCACTTGTTATAATTTGAATAATTTAAGTATCATGTGGATAAGTCTTTAAGGATAGTGCCAACACATCTAAGGTTAATTTTGTTTGTAATTATTTGAGCTTGTGAATAAGAAAATGGATCATTGTTCATGATCATTTAAGATTGTAAGCTTACAATTGATTGAGAGGTGGTGATTGTAGACAACTACAACCATTGTATGTATAGGATGCGTTGACTCTAAAGAAGATGAATTCTTTTAAGGAGTTCTACAAACAGGTAAATAATATTATACTTAGGACACAAGATAATAATGTGACTTTTTTTCCTATTATTATAATAATTTTATTTTACCTTTTTTCTAGGAGCTTAATTGTTCATTATTAAATAGATAACGTAAAATAATTCTTTTTTTTTTACACCATTCAAGCATTATTTTGAAAAGTTACCTTAGTTATGGTCACCCATAACATGTCTTAATTACAATCATGTATTTATTAAAATAACTTATTTTGATTAATTCAATTAATTTATATTTAAATATAATATTTTTTATTAAAATAATCCCATTTAATTTATTAAATATTAATTCAATGAATTTCATTAATTTAAAAATATTTATTTATATTTTTAAACAATTTATTTATCTATATTTTTTACAAATAATATAAAAAAATATTTTTCACAAATAATGTCAGGTGATAATATAACATTTTACTTTTACAAATATATTAAGATATTAATTTTCAACTTCATCCTCAAAATATAGGCCAACAATACTATTAGTTATATTGTTTTAAATGAAATAATAATGTTAAAAATAAATTAAATGTGTGAGATAAGTTAAAAAATAAAAATAAAAATATGTTATAGACACATTTAATTCTTATTAAAATAATTCTAATATATGATTTAACTTAATTTTTAATTGATCTAAAAAATTTAAAAATATATATTTATATTTTTGAATATTTTTTTAGATTTTTTAAGAATAAATTCAAGAGATAATATAAAGCAAAATTAAATATAACATAGACAAACTTTAAAATTATTTATTTATATTTTTTTAATATTAAAAGTTTAGAAAACACACTAGAATGGAGGTTGAATAACGTGTTTGTGATTTTTGCAAGATTTTTGTATACTTTTTAGAAAAAACATATGAAATGAATAAAAAAGGATTTCATAAAAATAAACGTATAAAAACACAACATCAAAATTTTTTTGTATTGATTCATTCCAACTTTCGAGCTAAGTCAAATTCTCTCAACCTAGAGAGATTCTACAAAACAAAAACTTATTTATAATATGAGTAATGAATTTACCATTCCTTTTTATACAAATATTCTCTAAGTCACTTTTAATTTTTCAACTCAAATATTTTTTTTAACTATCACTTTTGACTACCATATTTAATTACCTAATTAAGTTATCTTAAATATTCTTTTATACTAAATCACTTTTGGTTTTCTTATATTTTTACAAGATACAAAATAACTCACAAAGTGAAGATATAAAAGTTCTAACACAGATTACAACTCAGAAAAGGTAAGGATATGAAGAAATTACAAAATAGAATCTTAAGAAGAGAGACATATGAGAGCTTAGAATAAAGTTCGTTCAAATGTTCAAATATCACTAATTTCTTAAAAGTCTTTATGCACTTATATATATAGGTAAAGATAAAAGGTGTTTGTTATGACTTAACGTTTTTCTTTCTTCTTTTCATTTTATGTATGCATTAAATGCATAACTTTTTACCATGTCTTTGTATTGTAAAAGTTCAACTACTTGTTAGAGGAGAGAGAAAAATAATTGTATTTTGTCTTTTTCTCTTTTTTTTTTCCTAAGCTTTGGTAGATCAATTGCTTTTTTGAACATTCCTACTTTAGTTTTTTCTTTGACAAAAGATTTCAGGTTTTGATTGTTCTTTGATTTGAATTTTTTTTTATCTTCATTATATTTGTTTCTTTTCATTAGATTTTCATGTGAATTTAAATGTTAGAAAACTCATTAGATAAAAAAATAAATAAACTATTATATCATTTATTTTAAATATTCGAAACACTTAAAATTAATCAGATTTAATATAAGTATAAGTAAAAAATAAGTCTAAAGTTGTTTAAGAACATTTGTTGATTGAAGGTGTTTTTTTAAAATCGTACGTATGAGACAAGTAATTTTTGTAAAAATTTGTTGGACGTATATTTACTGAAAATGTTTTTTAGATGTATTTAGTGTTTTAGCATTTAGAATGCTTAGCTTATTTCACATTTATACATTCATATGAGTTAATATATATTATTTTCCTATTACTTTAAGACATATTTCTGTCAACATATTCTTTTTTTTATTATCAAAATCATAAATTTTTTTAAGAATTTAACGTTCATCTATGTCTTTGGTTATAATAAATATAAATAATAAAAAATTATATCACATGTTTCATGTATCTTGAAAAATAAATAAACATACTAAAACAAACTAATGAACAAAGTTATGATTAAACTTAGGCACACTTTAACCAAGAACAAATTTTTATGATAAAGATTTTTCAATTGTAGTCTTTATCCTTTTTGGAATCATTTTTTTTATGAAATTCTTTTCTTGAAATAACACTGATTATTAAATTAATTAATATGAATTAATTTGATTTATCAAACTATCATATTTTTAGTGTAAAAATATTATCTTAGAAACTGAAAATATATAAATTATTTTTCATTTTTATTATGATTTTGGATTTAAAAGTATTACATAATCAATATAATTTTATTTTAATTAAATATAATAAATTAAATAAAATTTATAATAAATAAAATATGAATATTAAAAATATAAATTATATTATAGAATATATAGATTAGATACTTAAATTTTTAATACATTAAACTAAATAACATAAATATTTTATTATATAATCATAAATTGGTCAATATATTCTCAGTTATGGATACATATTATAAAATAATCTAATTTGATCCATTAAATCAAATTAATATTGTTTTACTATGTTACATAAAACAAGATATTATTTTAATAATTCAATCCATATGATAATAATTAATTTATTTTTAATAATATTATTTTATTATTGATTTATTTTTAAAATTTATTTATTTAAAATTTATTTTTAAATATAATAATTACTTGATTATAAATGAGTTTCATACTTCTAATTTAGACATGAAATTTAAAATTACCAACTCATGTCAATAATATTTTTTTAATTAATATATGAATATAAATAGTATATATTATGCATAATAAATATATTATAATGGAATGTCATTAATATTCCAATTTTGAATATAAGATTAATTGTTCCAGACACTTTTTTTATATATAAATAAATATAAATATAGTATAATATT